>JABSTQ010005144.1:0-83974 GCA_013358835.2 Ixodes persulcatus
AGTGTTTGTAGTCATGAATGTTGTTTTCATAATTTTCGTAACTCGAAAATAATAATGGATTTAGGACAGGATGCCACGGGTTCGGCCACGTTTTTTCCTCCCGTTGTCCCGTTACTGGTTACTATGCGTTACTGCTGTTGTTTGGATGGCTTGCACACAGGTCGGGCCTTATTTGCATGACAGGTAACCTCGTTCCACTGGTGTAATGTTGAGCAACAAAGTTTTGCAGACGAGACATTCTCAGTCACGGTAACGCTGACTTGTGAAAGAAGTGTGAAGCGAGAAAAAAGCACTTGAAATATGTGCATTTGTACTGAATCTTCATAGACATGAAGCGAAAAATAGGGACACTAACCAAAAATTTAATTTTTGGTCATAGTCCCTATTTTTCGTTTCATATGTCTATTCCAAACCAGGCAGAGGGCTGCCGGACGTTAACCTTCAAATGTTCATAGAAAATTAAGACTTCATTTTTTGTTTTCATATTTGAAAATTAGATAGAACAATAATATTTTGTATAGAGCTGGGTGGCTATGTCCAAGTATCAGAAAAGCCATTTTCTCAAAAATTACTTCTCCCCAACTTTTTACCATTTAAAGACCAGCCTGATTATACGCGGGTGCGATGTAGGAAAAATTCAAAAAGGTTACTGCTTTCCCTCTCTATGAATATAAAACAACCGTTTTGGATAAACAAATGCACATACCAAAGAATGCAATCGTGTCGATGGGATTAAAATTAATTCGCGCAGTGCAAATAAAATCTCGCAATGACGCGTGCAAACGGGAAAAAAAACGGACATAAAAATAGGGCTAAATTACCCCCCCCCCCCCCCCCCCGGCCAGCCCTCTCTCCTCCGATCGGTTGTCAAAATTTCACAACCCCCCCCCCCCCCCCAGGCAAACATTTTGGGTGCGCTAATGTGATCACATACTGACTGACATGATGACATAGTAACTGAAAGTCAAACAATAGTAGCTGTTATAAGACATAAATCACTTTTCATCTATACTCTCACAATATGGTGTCACCCCGTCTTACAGGTAAAAATATACCTCACAAATATTTTTTGCTTTAAAATGTACATAAAAGCTGAATTCACTGCATACTACCAAAGAACGCCATCTCCTACATCCTGTGTTTCTCGCCCATGCCCTTAAACTAAGACGAGCGCTGCTTTGCTGATTTCTTTACTTCTCAGCTTGTTTGTTCCTACTCATCGTAATATGCTTACAGTTGTCGCATTCGCATGCAGAAGTAGTAGTGGAGCAACTGGGCAGTTGTTTCTTCTTTGTGTTCAGCGCATGGAAACGTTATTGTGCATGTGTCAAGAACACTGTCGATTGTGTCCCAGTAGCTGCAGTCTGGTGGCTTTTATTTTCCACGAAGAACTGTTCCGCTTTCTTCAGTAGCTGGAAAAGTTTTTTGTTGGGGTATATAAGGCCTCCTCTGTCCTTCACGTTTGTCAGTGCTGCTTCAGTAGAAGTGTTCTTGTCGATGCTGAAAGTGGATCGGCATGCAGGGCAGCGTGTAGCTTTTTCTATTTTCACGCTCAAAAACCCAGTTACATATTATAGCCTGCAGTCCACAGCCTTGGTTTCTTGAGCCTTTTCTGTCCAGACATCTTCGCATTCCCAGTCTTCGACAGAAATTAGACTGTCAAGCTTGGTCTTCACTTGGACAACGAGATGAGGAGACTAGGTAGTAACTTGCGATCGGTCCTCGGGATTGCACGACTCCACTGCTCCAGGCGAGCGTCATTTGATGGAGCTTTAAACAAGGACACTCGCTCTGCGCAGTTCCGGTACCCCGAATTGCAGTTGGGAACGAAGCACGTCTTTCCCATATCCTTATAGCATAACTTATTCGGGTTAAGGCTCATCTTCGTGCACGATGGTGGCACCTGTGATCGGCACAGCACCAAAGCAAAACATGAGGCCAGCCACGGACCGCACACCACCACCACACCGCGAAAAAGGCGTGCAAGCTACGCCCCCGACACCGTGGCCGCCGAGGAGAGACCTCATACCCACGGTGCTCACACCTCAGCGCCCTCCGCGGCGGCGCGGAACTAGTTGTTCCGCGGCGCCGCGGAACATAAGGTGATTCGTTTCACCTTATGTTAATTGTACCGCAGCGAAGGCTAGAAGCGCGAGCTCATAGCGTTGGCAGCTGCTCTTAAGTCGGTGTGCTGGGCCCCTCGGTACGGGTCTTTGGCCTTTCCAGCACACCCCAGCTCTCCTGAGTTGAAATAAAGTATTGTTATTGTCATTGTTATTGAGAACTTGTGCCGCCGGGATGTGCCCCAGAGCAAGGAGCTCGGGCTTGTAGCCTTTCCTGCGGTACAACACGATCTGGTCGCTCGCTTCCCGCGGGAAGAGCGGGCAGAGTCACCACCTAAAGGCCCGTTCACACTCTTAAAGGGCAACTCCGGCCAAAACTCAAAATGAAATAAATTACTGGTATTGCTGTAGTGACACAAAATACGACCCCAGCCAATACCACCTAGAACACAAGGCCTGCGCATGACGTTTCGTTAGTAGATCCCCGACCCGCCCCAAGTGGCAAACAGGCTGAAGCTTGACGAGAGTATGGGCCGCGTCAGAACTACGGCTGTGTTCCAAATCTTACCCAAATGGATCCGAGTTACTCCGGCGGATCGTATCACGTGACAGCACAGATTGAAAAACGCTGGACGCGGGTTTGTTTTAGAACGCCAAGGAACAAAACCCTTACCCTGGAGTAAGATTGAGTAAATTTTGGAACACGGCCTACGTCGCATTCACTGGCGGCCACAGCTGTTTGCGCGAGTGCTGAGCGCGAGCTGATAGCGAGCTTCCAGTTCATTTGCAACGTGCATGCGAACACTCCCTCGGCCAGGAGCGCGAGCTAGCACGCGCTCCTGGCCTTGAGACGTGCATTTTTAGCGCGCGCTCTCGTTCTGCGGAAGAACGCTTCAAAACAGCGACCTCGAGCTCTCGTGGTTCTGGCGTTGGCTGCGTTCTCTGCTTGTTTACAAAATCACAGCCCCACGTGCGATCTTCACAGCTCAGCACGTGCGTGTTCCCCGCTTCGGAAAGCGAGCAAAGCACGCGCCGTACGCACGAACACTCAAAATGGCACCGGCCACACACTCTCATTTGGAAAGGTTTATAAACAGCGCCCTCAAAAACGGCGTCCAGTGCCAGCGTCCAGCGTCCAACCAAGGGCTCTGCAGCCCTTCGCACAGCAGTAAGCCATTTTCACTCATGCATTTGACGCTCCACGTGAACGTCTAACTTCATCGTATGCTACAGCAACAGACACTCGGCGTGAGCATCTGTTTTATTTTATCTGCTACACAAACCACTGAAGCAGGCGATGGAGCAGAAGATGTTGCAGACGACCTAGCAGACGATGGTGCTCATCCGGGCTACCTAGGGGGCGCTGGGGGGATCTACTAGTGATGACGTTTAGAGGAGGAAACGCGCAGGCCTTGTGTTCTAGGTGGTATTGCCCCAGCCAAAATATTACGTCCGTGGGACGCCGCATTCTCAACTAATGCCGATAAATAATAGACAGTTTTAGTATAGCGTTGCTGGCTCTTACGTACGCAATACGCAATTGTATAGCGTACGCTAAAAAATGACCTGCTCGGACCGAATTTAGTTGTGCGTTACGTTTTCGGGACGTTTTCGAGGGAACACCGCGCATGATCTTGGTTAAATTTACTAGAGCCGTAGAATTCCGCGTGCTTATAGCGTAACCATGCTCCTGGAAAGAAATATTTAAAATGAAAACGTGTCCAATCATTTTATTTCAAATTAAACCAAGCCGCAGCTGCCTCGTCAAGCGCGCTTTTCTGCGGGGTACAGAGGCTACGAGTACGAGTGCGTAGCCAAATTCGATCACGGAGCCTCCGTCAGTCGTCCCGTGGAAACGGCAGCTTTTATCAATGCTATCGCGGAATGAAATTCATGACCTACTGATGTCCAGTGCATAGCGGCGAGAACTTCGGCTATTTCTTTTAGTCGTTCGTCCGTCGGCGATGAACTGTGCGAATAGGCTTAGCGTTGAGCAGATCGCAGCGTTGACGCACATCCCGAGCGGCGAACATTTTCACTGTGCACTCCTTCAGCTGCACGACGATCTGATTCGACCGCGGTAGGTCCCAGAAAGAATTGCCGAGCTGAACACCACGCAATTTCACGTAACACAGAACTTCGAAAACACCACGTCGCCCTTGCTGCGCCAGTCGAGGTAACCGCCATCTTGAAACTGGCGCTCTCGTTGGGTCCGAGATCTCTCGAGAGCGTCCCGCAAAGCCCGCTAGCCCGTCACGCAAAATCCCCAGCGTTGCGTGCGTACGCAATACGCTAGCTCTTCTATTGCGTTCTGCGCACGCGCACACACGACCCGCAATTTTATTGCGTACGCAAGGCTTTAGCGTACGATCCACTAAAACTGTCTAATAAATGCGACCCGCCGCGAGCCGCTGCTCCTTAGCGGGCGGCCAGCGGGTTGCCGATCGCTAAAGCAACATTGGGCCGTGACGTCGTTATCGTTCTCTTTTTTCCTCCGGTCGGGCGTTGCGCGGAGTGCGCTTCTTTGAGCCGCTACCACCGCTACTTCGGCTTGTGATTGGCGTGTTTAGCCGTTGCTTTTATCTGTAGCCCGTGTAGCTTCGGAATAGCCTTTTGTTTAAGAGGATATCGCAGTTCCCAAGCCCTATGCAATTCCAATGGCAACTTTTTGATATTTTTTCTCAGCAACCACCGGACGGATTGAACTGGGAATGGTTTTATTAGAAAGATAGTAAAAAAACTGAGTAAGGTTGTGGCTCTACATTTCCCGATCTAAATCTAAAAGCCAGCAAATGTGGAGAAAAGCTCATTTACGAAATAATTTATTCAACATTTAAAATTTAATATTCTCGGCATTGTTCGCACTGCGGTGTTTATATTTAAAACTCACGTCCACACTTTGCTCACCGCTCATTCTACGCTTTTTGCGTGTCCGTATAGTTGTAAAACCAGGGGTTCTTGCTCAGTACCAGAAAAATAGCTTACTTTCTAAGAAAACTGGGGAAAAGGCAGACGGATCCACAGTTTTGCAGAATGCGAACAATTAAAAAAGTGGAAAACTCATATTTTTTTAGTTATCATTTACATGGAAACAGGACAGTGCCTCAAGGTTGAGTACTACGAACAGCAACAATTGTGAACCTCCGTCTCGGCACCCGACGACCCCTGACCTCCCAAAGGCCACATCACCGAAAGAGGTCATTGTTTATTACGAAGCAAAAGCAAAACGGAACATAATATTGCCGCGTGCGCAGTTGGCAAGGTAGGCAGCGCGCCCGTGGTCTAACGGTTATCGTGCATACCTTCGACGCAAATTGCCGAGGTTCGATCCCTGGTAACGGATACACTTTTTTATTGTTTCTATAATGTCGTGTTCTGGTAAGTTCTAGAACCCTGTTGCTTATTCGAGGTTAGCTGATTCTACTGCCGAACCTTCTATGCCGATTGTTCCAGAAGCCCATGCGTGTACATAAGGGGCTCCGCGTGGCGAGCCGCAGTCAGTCTCGATCCTGCTGTTTCACCGACATCGACGCCTGCGACGCTAACCTTCTATTTTGTTCACCCGATTAAACGTTTAGTTTCTAAAGTTATTCACCGCCTCATCAGTTTTCATTCGTGACGATATATTTATCCTTTGGATGCAAAGAAAAACACTATTTACAAAAACGAGGAACGATCTGCCCAGAAACCATGATGTTCCATAAAACAGCGTTCTATACTAAACGGCTTCGATGAAATTGGGTTCAAATAAATGGCGTTGAAATAAATATCTTTGATGGAACAGAGTTCGATAAAATATCGAGAGCTGCGAAGAAATAATGGTAGATCGGTTTGTAAAGGTGAGCTTTTCTTCGCATGCATCAAAAGTGTGGGGAGCTCTTCTCCGCATCCACCGGATTTCTGTGAGCTTTTCTCCGCCGGAGAACAGCGCAACACCGAGAAGATCACGGGAGAAAAGCTCACCGCAAAACTGACAGATGCTGAGATAAATTCACGCAAGTATTATACGATCAAGCTTTTAAATTTAGTATTTGCGGCTCTACTCTGGGGGCCCCGTGGGGAACACAAAAGGTGATATATACAAAATTTGTATATTACAGACACCAATAGAAACGAAGAAGCAGAAGTCCACAGTTATGCAGGATGGGAACAATTAACAAAGTGATAGACACGTATTTTTTTCTATGAAGACATTGCCTCAACGTTGAGTTCTATAACGAAGAGACCTCGTCATTGCACCCGACGACCACAGAGAGCCCCCAAATTGTGTCAGGACCTATCCGCACCAGAAATCATAAATTGCTACAAAAAAAAAAAAAAAAAATACGGAAAAGATTGTTGCTATTATCCATATACCAAAAGAATGCCATTTCCGAAAACGAAAATCGTAGGTGAGTTTCCACCGCATTCTTCAAGAGGCCGGTGAGCTTTTCTCCGCGTCGGTCGGTTTTGCGGTGAGATTTTCTTCTATTAGCTTTTTTCCGAGATTCGTGACTTTGGCATCGACCTGCACCTTTTTTCTTTTTATATCGGAGCCGCAAAAAGATCGCACGTGCCTGAAAGACGATGCCGGTTTTCAGTCATCATATTTTCACAAAGCGAGGCATCTGAGGTTCTGTTGCGCACTAGAAGATCAACCGCACCTGGGACCGGACATTTCACCGAACGCCGTTTCATTGAATGCATCATAAGTTTCTGCTAATAATATTTGAAAATTTATTCTTTCTTTGAAACCATTGAATCTTGCAAACCAAGAAGTGATTTCTCATTGTCCTCTCGTACGACAGACGCTCAGATGGCACGACGGAGTACCCGCCTGGAGTTGTAACCAAGCGGATAGATTCGGGGTTCACCACATACCCCCCACCAACCCCGATTATATATATATATATATTTTTTTTTGGTTAGCAACATTTTTGTTTGTTTTTTCCGCTATTAGGATGTTTTGTTTAAAAATATCGGCCAATTGTTGCAATTGAAAGTTTCGGTACGGGACAACCACTCTTTCGATGAAACGGCGTTCGATTAAATGTCCTGAATCCCTACGCGTTTCTCGTGTTTTTTTTCTGTGTTTTTTTTTATTATTGCTTTGCTTGACGACAACTCAGGCGCAGATTTGGAGCCCCTCCCCCCCCCCCCCCCCCCTTCCTTTTTTTTTTGTTTTTCTCCCTAAAGACAAACCGGAAAAACACAAAGAAGGTTTAGACTCCTACGCCTACCCCAGCCACAAGCCAGTGGACTCCCTCTAATTAACTTTGAGAATAGCGTTATCCGTAAGGACAGAACGAGCGGGTTGGTATAGGATGGAAGAAAACGAGAAAGGGCGGACAACCGTCCTTTCTCGTTTTCTTCCTCAAGTTTAATTAGCGTTATCCCCAGCGCAAAGAGGGAGCCGGCCCGAAACAAGCCAGAAACCGAAACTCAGCTAATTTTTGCTGAAATTCGGACTATATCTGTCGGTGCATCGATCTCATGTTTTTAAACTGGAATTGGTCATATTATGCGAGAAAAAACACTCCGGAGGTGACCGCGGTACATGGCTCATAGCTTTACTGATACTCAAACATTCCACTTTATCTCAGTTTCGCTTGACATAAAATTGGCTCACTTCGAAAAAAAAAAAAAAAGTTATTTACTTGTGATCTCGTAAGAAAGACAATCACATGACCCAAAAAGCGCCCAGAGCCCCTTGACGCTGTTACTTGGTGCCACAGCGTTTTACTTATTTGAGGGATTTGCGGAGGCGGTGTCTCGTCTGGGCGAACAAAACAAAACAACAAATGAGGTTCTCGGTAAAATATGCCGGAGCCTTAGTGGCAATTCAGCTTTGTGAAGTGATTAATCGGAACATGTAATTATAAAAGTTAGTTAAAACCTTTTTTTTTTTCATAGCTTTCTGACAATGGAACTACGCTTTGATCAGTACGTATATAAGACGCAACACTATCTAAACTTGTGGTAATTGATTTTTTGGCATTTTGACAGTACAACATATAGTTCTGCTTCCGTGCAATTTAGAAATCGTACACCTATTTAGAAATCAGGGTGACCGTTGAAATAAAACGAAATCCGGTGCTCTGGAAAAAAAGAAAAAAGCTGGGACTCTAATGGCTGTTGATTGCATCGCGAATTGGTTAATTTCGTATCTTTTTTCTCACAAGAAGATCAGACACTTTTTAGAGTGAGTAGCTTTATTTTTCAAAGCACTGCTTCGTTGGAATGAAAAGTGGGCTCTGAGGGACCACTATTAGGACGCAACGCCATTCCGACTTGTGGCAGATTATTTCGCAACATTTTAATTTATGACACAACACCACCAAAGAAATGTACGGCATATTTCGCTTTTGTTCTGGCGATATCAACACGAAAAATCTCGGAACACGGAATACCCGAAAAACCGAGCCAAATCTTTTTCCGAAGTAAAACCGGGCAGCGAAATGAGGCGTTCTGTAACCGCGTTTTTTTCTTCCTAATCCGGTAAGAGTGGGACAAAGAGCCTCCTTCGCGATGGGCTTGGAGGCCCACAACCCTCACAGCTATCCTCTTTCTAAATTGCATTAAAAAAAAAAAGCCATTCTCGCAGTTTGCAGGGTGGGGTGAACCGGAACAAAAAGACAAGCTTTTTTTATTTTTGTTTGGAAATAGCACTATTCCCTAAGCAGGTTTTCTTTGCCTCATCACTTCTCACTCGTGACAATATCCCCTAAGCAGGTGAGTGGAGACGCTCCCCCCCCCCCCCCCCTCCCAGTGCCATCTGGATTCCGGAAAAGTTCCTATCGGAGATGAAATTCTACTGCGATCTTGGTTTTAAAAGCGCACAAAAGACGAGGACAAAGTAAGAAACACAAAGGACGGACGAGCGCTCACTCGCAACTGATAGGTTTTATTGGAAACTCAGAAAACACAAAAAGCATCCCCCCCCAGATCGCTCATGCGCACTGCAGCTCCTTGTTGTCAAACTAAACATCTTAAAAAATCACGATGTTTACGTGTTGACACGTGTCGTTGTCTTTAGAAACGCCAACTCGGCCTCAGTCAGTGCAAGTGAGGGTTGGCTTATGCATCCCTCTCCCCGAGAAGCTATCTGAAAGGTCTCCAAGATCTCTCTCGCCCTCTGTTCTTTATACGTGCCCAAAATATTTGTGTCACCGAACGCTGGAGAGCAGCCGCACCTGTCACAGTGGACAGCCAGGTGGCCCGACGGAGTCGCTCGAAGAGGCACGGTGCTCCCTGAGCCTTTCATTAACACAGCGACCAGTTTGGCCCACGTACACTTTGCCACAGGATAGAGGAATGCAATACACCACACAAACCCGACATCGAACAAAACAGTTCACATGTTTTTTTTCCACAGGAAAATTCACCTCTCTTCTTCCCCTCCCCCGACTCTCGGACCCTCTTACACAATTGAAGTAATTTGTTGGGAGCCTTAAACACCACCTGTACGTCATACCGCCTCGCAACATTCTTAACATTCTGCGAAACACCGTGTAGGTATACGGGCACCACGGGAAAGGTCGAAGAGACCGGTGGTGCTCCCGTACCTACACGCTGTTTCGCAGAATGTTAAGAATGTTGCGAGGCGGTATGACGTACAGGTGGTGTTTAAGGCTCCCAACAAATTACTTCAATTGTGTAAGAGGGTCCGAGAGTCGGGGGAGGGGATGAAGAGAGGTGAATTTTCCTGTGAAAAAAAAAACATGTGAACTGTTTTGTTCGATGTCGGGTTTGTGTGGTGTATTGCATTCCTCTATCCTGTGGCAAAGTGTACGTGGGCCAAACTGGTCGCTGTGTTAATAAAAGGCTTAGGGAGCACCGTGCCTCTCTTCGAGCGAATCCGTCGGGCCACCTGGCTGTCCACTGTGACAGGTGCGGCTGCTCTCCAGCGTTCGGTGACACAGATATTTTGGGCACGTATAAAGAACAGAGGGCGAGAGAGATCTTGGAGGCCTTTCAGATAGCTTCTCGGGGAGAGGGATGCATAAGCCAACCCTCCCTTGCACTGACTGAGGCCGAGTTGGTGTTTCTAAAGACAACGACACGTGTCAACACGTAAACATCGTGATTTTACAGTTTTTAAGATGTGTAGTTTGACAACAAGGAGCTGCAGTGCGCATGAGCGATCTGGGGGGGGGGGGGGGGGGGGGGGCGGGATGCTTTTTGTGTTTTCTGAGGTTCCAATAAAACCTATCAGTTGCGAGTGAGCGCTCGTCCATCCTTTGTGTTTCTTACTTTGTCCTCGTATTTTGTGCGCTTTTAAAACCAAGATGAATAACTACCAACTAGCCCAACTTTCCACCCTTCTACTGAAATATCCTCTTAGGTCGGGCCAACGTGACCACAGCACGTGAACGTCGCGTTGTTGATGGTTGCGGGTAGCAGGGAGCGTGGTGCTGGTGGGTTTTATTTATCAGTGATCACAGCTAGAAACTTTTCTCCGTTTCACGCTAAAACGGAGTGCAGCCGACGCTACGATTCGATGAACCAATCACGCATATACAGGGTGTCACAAAAGAAAATTTACATGGTCTTTTTTACCGCAAAAATAAACTAGGCATCGCCGAACGCTTATTCTCCGCCCGAAGGCAGAGCAAGAGGTCACAACCTGATGCCAAAGTTTCAGCCCGATCCGATACCTTATTCAAGATGAATGAGGCTTAACGAGGACGCTACGTCTATTGTACAGGGCCAGCGGAGCAGCAAGTAAAAGCGTAAAACAAGCTTCCGCGAACTGTATTTATTTCCGAAGCCAGTGTCCCCACAAGTAAAGAAACTTGCGTTTCAAAAGCAGTCCCTAGGTCGTCTCGTCGTCAGCACTGCGATGTCAAACGGAGACAACCGATATTCACATACCTTACGCACTTTACGTCTTACCTTTGCGCTCTTCCTCGAGCTACAATTCCTTCGTCAACCGCAGATCACAGAGCAGTGGTAAGTAGGGATGCCGCGAACCACCCGTAGGTTGGAATTCGAAAGGTTTCGATATTTTCGAACCGAACTGATGTTCGAAATCGAAAGGTTTCGATATTTTCGACCGTACAGAGGTTAGAATTCGAAAATTTGCAACTTTAAAAAATCGTGGAGTTTCGAATTCAAAAAGTTCGAAGCTTTCACGGTTTCTAAAAGTTCGGGTTTGATTATTTCGAATATTTTTTTACTTGAGGTTCGAGAAATCGAAGATTTCGACCTTTCCTAACTTGAAATTCGAGAGATTCGAACGTTTCGAATTTCTTTAGATCGGAAATTCGCAAACTTCGAACGTTTCGAATTCTTATAAACATAAAGTTCGATAAATTCGAAGATTTCGAATTTCTTTCTATATAAAGTTCGAAAAGTTCGAAAGTTTCGATTCTCTTTCAGGGCTAAATTCGAAAAAAAAAACAAAAAAACTTCGAAGGTTTCCAATTTCTTTAAAGTCCAAGTGCGCAAAGTTCGAGGTCCGGTTTTAATGTTCCGCCACAGTTTAAGTTTCAAATAACGTTTTCACGCCTCACTGGCTTTCACGAGATCAGGTTTAGAAAAGTTCGGGTGTGATATTTAGACTGCGCGAAGTTGGTCAGACAATTAAATGAGACGAGGAGTTTCCCGGATGTGCTGGAATATTTGCCAGTGCAGAGTGACGTGTGACCATACATCAGTAATTGTGACCGCCAGCCCGGGGTGGTCATTAACGTGCATCACAAAGTAGTGATCACACGAACGCACTGTTTAACGATACTCATCCAGTTCGAAACGGCCAGGGGCAGGCAGGTGGTTGAGGCTCAGAAAAACCTTGAAACGATCTGTCAAACTGCCTCCCTATCCCCTTGCACGCTGGTAGTTCGAACGCCGCCCGAGTGACGCTGGCATATAGTAAGTTTTGCTTGTACATGATGCAAAATCCTGAGACTGGGAATGAAATTTGAAAGAAAAAGTGTAAGAAGACAGAAAAAAAGGGGACAGGACAACGTCTCAAACTCAGCTCTGGGAATGAATTTTGAAAGAAAAAGTGTAAGAAGACAGAAAAAAAGGGGACAGGACAACGCCTCAAACTCAGCTCTGGGAATGAATTTTGAAAGAAAAAGTGTAAGAAGACAGAAAAAAAAGGGGACAGGTCAACGTCTCAAACTCAGCTCAGCTGAGTTTGAGACGTTGTCCTGTCCCCTTTTTTATTTCTTCTTACACTATTTCTTTCGAATTTCATTCCCAGTCTCGGGATTTTGCATTATGATCAACATACACCAGCTTCCCTGCACCTTGACAATTTTTTAGTTTGTAATTGCTTTGGAGGTTTATTTTCCGGGAGGGAAGACACGCCGAGCAAAAAGCACAGAAGCCGACACAACTTGAGGTTGAGGCGGCGTCCAGATTCCCCCCCCCCCCCCCTTTCCCCCCCCCCCCGCAGATATTTCGGACTGTTAAAGAAAACAATACGGGGAAAGAGGGCATGGTCGAGCTTATTTTAATCTGAAATTATTTATGTGGTTGGTCATTGTTAGGAACTCGTTGTCAGAAGGCACTACTCGTCACATGCTCGGTGGTTCGGAAGTTCAAAGCTATGTATTTTCGACCTAAATAACTGTGCCATTAGTAAAAATAATAAATAAATTAACATAACAATAAATTCAAAAATGAAAAGCTGGAGAGAAAAAAAAAACAAAAAAAAAAACTATCAGGAACCCGCCGGAAGTGTTGTATTCTTGCATCTTCAGAGGCCCAGAACTACGAAACAAGTTTCTCCTACCAAAATGTGTACAGGCTAAAAGAAACACGTCCCAAAAACGTAAAACGAAAAAAAAAATGTTTTTTTTTTATGACGTGCTGAACTTTAGCAGTTTTAGAAATCTTCCCCCATGAGTTAGTTTGTCCCTCAGGGTGAAAAAAAAAAATAAATACATTAATTTGTATTCTGGAGATCGTAATGATATGTACTGTCTGCGGTGTTAATTTAAATGCGATACCTCAAACAATTTAGACGAAACAAATTACCAAGTTTAGGCAATAAAGCCTCTACTGCTGTTCAAACATTTTTCTACGT
The DNA here is from genome assembly GCA_013358835.2 of Ixodes persulcatus. Classification (NCBI taxonomy): domain Eukaryota; kingdom Metazoa; phylum Arthropoda; class Arachnida; order Ixodida; family Ixodidae; genus Ixodes; species Ixodes persulcatus. The sequence goes on from JABSTQ010005144.1 coordinate 13,081, forward strand.
TTACGACTTTCTTGGTGAAGGCTTGTTCATTAATACAGTTAAGCATAATTGCCCGTAGATATGTGTGTGGATATTTCTTCGAAACTCGTCTTGAACAACAATAATCATATCTTAAGACGACACTTGCCTACGCTATACATAGATAATTCTTAAAAGATACATCTCTACCATACCGTATTTTCCGGACTATAGTCCGCGGACTATCATGTTTAAAAGTTGAAATTTTCCCCTGTGCGGACTATCTAAAGGTGCGGACTATACAATGTTTTTTTATGTTTCTGGATCGTTCTCAGTGAGAAGACACGAAATATTTTATGAGTAACAGAGTATATTAATTGTGATTTATGTATGATACAAGCTTCTTTGTGAGTTAATACAGCAGGCGTTTGTCAAGTGGTGCTGTGTATGATAATTTGTACGTTCGGATTAGACACTAAGTGCGGACTATGCACCGCGTGCGGACTATGTACCGGGTGCGGACTATCTAAGCAAAAACTTTTATTTTTGACCCCAAATTCGCCCCTGCGGACTATACACCGGGTGCGGACAATAGTCCGGAAAATACGGTAAATAGCTTCGGCTATAGCGCGCTTCAAATATGGCACAAACGGCAATTGTCAAAAACCCGTCGTCCTTCCTCGCTCCTTCGGGAATCTATTTTTCTAAAACCAAGCATGCCAGATGATTGAAATAAACGGCATTGTCTTTCGCAAGGAATGCGGCACCGCATGTAAAAATGCGAGAAAAAATATTACGAATGTACCTCACTGCTTGAATTTAAATGAAACCTCCCGCCGGTCTTTCGAAGTTCGACGAACTTCGAACCTTTACGCTAAAAGTTCGAAGTTTGTCGAACTTTTGACTTTTCAGGAATCGAAAGTTCGACAATTTTCGAATTATTTAGATTAATAAGTTCGAAAGTTCTAAAATTATCGAATTTCTTAGCGTAGGAAGTTCGAAAGTTCGAAAAGCTTTGAACATTTTAGTGCAAGAAGTTTGAAAGTTCGAAAATCATCGCATTTTTTAGTCCATCAAATTCGAAAGTTCGACAAACATCGAATTTTGCAGCGTAATAAGTTGGAAAGTTCGAAAGCGTCGAACTTCTTAGTTTAACAAGTTCGAAAATTCGACTTCCGTCGAATTTCTCGATATAGAAAGTTCGAAAATTCGGAATCTTTCGAGCCTTTCGAACCGCTTGATTCGATCATCGAACCTTCGGTTCGAAAAAAGTAGGAAAAGCGATGATATCTTGTTTCAATTGTGCCACGCTGTGTTGGGCCACTTACTTGTCGGGCCAATTAGATTTATTTCGGCTCATTTGTGAGCCCCTCACACCCCATTCCCCGGCAAGGTACAGTGCGCCCGCATGCTTGCTTGCTTGCTTCACGTCTATCCATTCGATCTGATAAAACCTACCGGACAGAGCGCGCGCAATCCCTGCAAGGAATCCTGCTGCAAACAACCATCCATCTGGCATGTGACATGTCACGCGCACCAATTGTCAGAGAGTTCATGGTCACGTTGGCCAAACAATCATTTAAACTTTTTTATGACTAGGCTTCACGAATATCGCAACCTACCCCCTCCTAGTATTTATAACTTCGTTGGTTTCATCAAACTCGCTCCCCAGCAGTATGAGCGTAGTTGCGCTAACTCTGTCGCGCTCCGCGAGGTGGCGATGTCCTCCTAGACGTCATCAGCGCCGCCTCGGCCTAATGTTTGTATGTTCTAAAACAAGTAATGATCCATTTAGCCAGGCGAGGTACCATGCGCGCGTAGTGCGATAGCGATACGTAAAAAACAGCAGGTGAGACCTGCTCATAAAGCTGATTGGGCCAATTTTTGGGTTATGGTTGCTTTAGTCATGGCAGGTTCTTTGCGGTGACTTTTGTGACACTATTCCACCGCAAGATGCTCGCGGTGCCTTGACTGACCCGAAAGGCAAACAGGATAGCTGGACCCTGGTGGAGGCGCGGATGCAGTGTTGGCCGGGTAAAGCCTATCTAAAAAAGAAACTTTAAGCCTTTCCACTCTGATGAAGAGGGAAGACCAGCGAAGCTGTACTACGTTGGGAATGAAGTAATGGCAGGCCGTAAGTCGGCAAGCCAGAGTGGAAAGGCTCGAAAGGTTGCCGCCATCTATAAGCGAAGGCGGCAACCAGTCAACCGGCAAGCCGGTTGTCTGGTTGCCGCCGTCGTTCATAGATTGCGGTAGCTGCCCAGAGTTCTGTGTCATCAGGTCATTTCAGGATGGACACGATCCTGGGGAGACTAGCCCTTAACAGCTCCGCTGTAAAAGTACTTGAAACTAAAGTACAAAGTAAATTAGAGGTTATGTTCATCAAGTAAAGTAGTAAGTAAACCGGGCGCAAAGTACTTAAAGTGAAGTACTCTAAATACAATGTACTTTCAAGTAAAGCCCAAGTACTCTTTAACAAAATCTTTCATGATGCCCTTTCATCACCCTACACAGTGTTTTTTTTTAATTTTTAACTGGTATGCATTGCTTTAAGGGTAATGGGGGTACATCAGTTATTTACGGAAATGGCGTCTAATATTGGATAAACTCAAGTGGCTTCAGAGTTGGCAAAACATAATTTTGTGGTACAATTTTACCAAGATCAAATTTGGAGAATGTACTTTCAAGTCGGGAGTTGAACTTTCCTTGGAAAGTACCAGAAAAAAAAAAGCTTTAAGTAAAGTACAAGTACATACTCAAAGAATGTACTTCCACGCAAGTAAAAGTATTTTAAAGAGAAACTGAACTGAAATTTCGAGCTCACAAAACAGGGCTGGATAGATAGGCGGGACGCTGCAAAACCCAAAAACATCACTCCTACAGCGATATCTCCAACGGATCGCCGTATTTTCGGAAAAGAAGTTTGCGATTGAACACGGCCGACGAGGCTGACGAGACAGGGCACGTCACGATTCCCATTCCCTCTCCTCCTCGCGTCATCCCGTCGAGCTGGTGAACCGAAGCGAGGAGGAGAGAAGCGAGGCCGCCTCCCCTCATTCTCAAATTCTCCCGGAGGACAGTGACGTCAAAGACCTCGCTTCATCGCGCCCTTCTTTTCCGAAAGTACGGCCATCCGTTTGAGATATCGATGTATGACTGATATTTTGGAGTTCGTAGCGTCCCGTTCAACGCTTCTGCGGCCTTATTTTGCGAAATCCAAATTTCGGTTCAGTATCCCTTTAAACCTCCTTGATGTAGTACTTTAAGTACAATGTACTCAAAGTACTCGTCGACACTGCGCGGATGAAGCATTCACTCAGTTGTCAAAGCGTGCCTTCGTTGCTGAGCTCGCGGACTCTAAAGAAGTTAAACACTGTACTCATCATACAGACAAACGTTGCGTTTGCAAGCACGTGGGTCCAAAAAGAGGGTCTAAAATTCGTGAGTGCCTTCGTAAACACGTTGTCTGTCGATAACAGTGAGTTGCAATTCTCATTGCTTTCAACACTTTAGCACTAGCATAATTGTTAATAATGTCCATCTCATGCGCGCATAATAGCGGTGCATGTTTATGTTTAAAATAGCGTTTCATTTAAAGTTTACACCATTGACTTTTTTTTTTTCAATTCCATTTTATATTGTCGTGTGCTGTTGTGCACGTCAGACTACAGAAAGGTACTCTGTGCACAATCTATGAGAATACAGTGTTTGGAATTGCAAACAAATCATTGCTATCTCTAATAAAAAAAAGCGCCCAAAAGAAGCACAGATACGAAGAAGGACCTAACATGAAAGGTGCCCTCTCGCAATTAAGATTTTAGACCGCAGCTCTTAGGCGCCCGTTTCCGGCTTGAGCGGCGTCGCCGTCGCCGTCGCCGTCGCTGTCGGCGTAACCGCGCCGTGCATTATGGGACGCGTGACGTCACTCGTGACGTCACTGATGACGTCATCAGTGATGGTGACGATGCGGATGACGATGACGTCATCAGTGACGATGACGATGACGATGCCGATGCCGATCACGTCATCGTCGTCGTCACATGATCTCACAAGGGTCACGTGACCCCGGTGACGTCAAGTGACCCCCGTGAGGTCACGTGACCCTTGTGAGGCGACGGCGCTGCCGCTCGGAGGGAGAAGTAGCAGACAGGAGGAGGAGGTGAGGAGGAAAGAGGAGGGGTATATGCTCCCTCAGTGCCCTTCCTTTCTCCTCCTCAAGAGCTGAGCTCTTGAGGAGGAGCTGATCAGGCAGACGTGGAACATATCCGTGCATGAGTTCGGACGGACTACGCTGTGTCGATTTCTGCTTGGAGTCATATATGGCGAAAACTGCTTCTGGAAGTCTCTTATTCCAATCCGAGTGAGACTCGATGATTTTCCGGAGTACGTACTTTAGGATTCCTACCAGCCGTTCCACCAGACCATTGGCCTGAGGCCAGTAAGGCGGAGTTGTCACGTGAGCTATACCAAGACGTCGATGCACAGCTGCTGTCTTCTTGTTGATGAAGCCCTTTGCTTAGTCGCTAACGACGGTCTTGGGGACACCGAATCTTGGTATCCATCGATTCATTAAAAGTCCTGGTAGAACGTTGAAGCTGTTGAGGGGACTGCGGCAGCATCAACATATCGTGTGGCATGATCGACGCACACAAGTACATGCTGGTACCCATCGCACACTTCCAAGGGACCAAAGTGATCAAGTGATACGGTTGCAACGATCCCTCCTGGATTGTGGACCTCCTGTTGATTCTCCGGCAAGTGTGGCAGGACCGGACGTAGTCCCTCACGTGACGTGATCAGTACCTTCTCGAAATCAGGTCCAAGTGCGTTGCGCGTCCATATGCCCTGTTGAGTCGTGGCATATTTGTAGCAATATGTCCCGTAACACAGCTGGTACCACTACCTTGGGACCACTTCCGTCTGCGTTGGTCTTAACCAGAATCTCGTCTTTCAGTATGAACTCTGTACTGTCGTCGTTTGCTGGTGGTCGTAGGCGTCGGCAGTCTGGGTCCGTCATTTGATATTCCCGCAGGCGGTCGTTAGCTGACAGTACCACCAAGCAAGTGGCGTTCCTACTCGCCGTCGCCTTGAATTGGAGAGACTCCGGCTCTCGGTCCGGACCGTCCAGCCGGGAAAGGGCATCCGCTTTGTTGAGTTTGCCTGGACGATGACAGATCTTGAAGTCGTAATCTGTCAATTCGATGGTCCATCGTGCAAATCGGCGGTTCGTTGATGCCTTTTGTGCGAGATAAGTGAGGCTGAGGTTGTCAGTCAGCACCGTAAACTGCGGACCCCCCCCCCCCCCCCCCCCCCTCCCCTTGAGGTAGATGGCGAACTTCTCGGTGACAGCCCACTGTAGAGCCATGCATTCTAGCAGATTTGAGTGGAACTGGCTGTCGTGTGCATTCAATGGGGGCTCGCATATTCAATCACATTCTTTGGCATCTTGTGTCTGAGTGAGTATGGCGCCCAGTCCATACTGGCTGGCATCCGTGTGTACTGTTGAAGGACAGTCACTGCGAAAGTTGGCGAGAATGGGTGGGTTTTTCAAAGCGTGCTTTAAGTCGTCCGTGATCTTCTGGTCTTCTTCTGTCCAAGAAAATTCGCTGTTCTTAGCAAGAAGTTTGCGCAGGGGTAGCGTCTTCGCTGAGAAGTTCTCTATGAACCTTCTGAAGTGGTTGGCAAACTGCAGAAAAGAGTAGAGGTGCTTTGCATCTCTTGTCGGTTGAAACTTGTCAATGTCTGCCACTCGTTTTGGGTCAGGAACCCTGCCTTCGTGGGTGATAATGTAGCCAAGGAAGGATACCTGGTTGCAGATGAACTGACACTTCGTTATGTCCATCCTCAGACCGTTGAGAACAACACGACGGAGTGCCTCGTCCAAGAGTTTGAGAGCCTCCGTGATGGACTTCGCCCCTTGAGCTATGTCATCGATGTATGTAGTCGTACGTGGAAGGCCTTCGAAAGTCTTGCGCATGACCATTTGCATGGTCTGTGGTGTTTTGCGAAATCCGAAAGCCATACGTAGGTATTCATACTTCCCGTCGGGCGTTACAATGCTGTCTTGTGGGCGTCTTCTGGTTTGACCCGAATTGTGAGGAAAGCGGTCTTGACATCCATCGTTGAGAAATAGCGTGAGCGATCTCTCATAATCTCATCGAGCGCATCCTCCATTAGTGGCATCGGATAAGGGGAATTTTAAGAAATAAGACTGGTTTAATAAAGGCTTGTACCAAACAAGGCGTAATGGCGTTCCAGCGGCCATGCTGGCTTCCCGCTGTGAGCGAGTCTCTGATCTCTGGTGCGAAAAAAGGAGCCGCATAACTAAAGAGAAGAACGAGGCTCGAAGAACGAGAAGATGGCCGCGAAAGCCTGTAATTTCGAGTATTAAAATTTATGTTCGTTTTCTTATTAATCAAGAAGAAGTTATGCGACTTACTTAGCTAAAACGATAGCTAACATGGCGCAGAGAGGAACACGTCGATCAACGCAGGCCCGAAGTGCCGCAAACGTCAAATCGTTCCGTCTCCGAGCACGTCAATGACGACGAAGTACATCCCCTCGCATCGGACAACATCCTCGGCGTCATCGCCGAAACGCAACGTCAGCTCGCCCAAGCCTTGATCCAAAACTGAACACCTCTTCAAGTGCACTCAACGGGTGACACGGCCGCAGCCATACAAACATTCCAGGGTAACCAGCGAGAAAGTTTGGAAGAATGGCTAGAGGAAATCGAGCGTGTCGCGTCTCTGGCGCACTGGACACCGTCACTTACAATGCTCAACGCTATTACTAGCCTTCGCGGAGCAGCGCGTGACTGGCATAAATTGTACGGAACTCGAATCTACGATTGGGACACATGGAAGCACGCCATAGCCGAACGTTTCAAGCAAAAAATGGCGCTCCAGGAGTTTCTAGATTACCAAAACGAGCGCCAGCTCCGACCAAACGAAACGCTTGTACAGTGCGTGCACGCAAAAAACGCTATGCTTGAGAAAGCTCCGCAGAAACTCGGACCCGAAGAGCGTATTTCCTTGATCCTCAGTGGAATCCAGGACGACAAATGGGCTACGCCGCTAGCCACTCAGAACTGTACGTCCGTGCTCGAGCTCATCGACCGAGGGATGAATCTCGACAGCCGACGAAAGTTGGAGGTTCAATTCTCCACCGAACCGAAACAGCTTTACAACTACAAATCTCTTGTGCAGCGTCAGCAGAGCCAGTGGTCTTCACAGCGACCATCGCTGTACGCCAACAGTCCAAAAGACCGCAAATGCTTCAACTGCTCCGGTTTCGGACATATCACACGGGATTGCCCACAACCCAAGAGTACGGCCACACTTCGAGCCGAAGATAGAAGAACCAAGAAGCAGGAAGAGTACCATAGTCGCCACGAAAGAAATGTCCACTGTTTCCTACGGACACGTGGAGACACACTTCCAATCGTCACAGCCTACACGAACGAAGGCAGCCCACTCCGAGCCTGCATCGACACTGGTGCGAACGTCTCGATTGTTGACGCCGAGGTTCTTTCACCCAACCAAGAGAAAACAGCCTGCAGTAGCCACGACCTGGTCACTTTCAATCGACGTCGGCCAGTTCACCACTCGACTCCCCGAGGTGATGGTTCTACCACTTCCTTCAACAATGGACATACTTCTGGGATCAGACTGGAGAAAGCTTGCTAACGTTGATGTAACATTTCACGTGTCTAACGACATAACTCTCGTGAAACTTCCGGCACACGACGTGACCCAACGAGACGAGACCACCACGGAACAACAAACCCCTCAAAAAACAGGAGAGGCACTGATTCCAACATTTGCAATGGAAACTACACAACACATCGATAATGATGTTGCGATGTTTGTCTCCTTTCAACCTTCAAAGTCAAGTCCAGACGTGGACCTTGAGCAAAAGATCAATGCGGCAGTTGACCTAATGACGCCAGATGCATCCTCAGAGGAGCGTGAAAGGCTGCACAAAATACTAATGACGCATCACACAGCCTTTGCCACAAAAGAACAACAGCTTGGAATGTGCCCACACGTGGAACATTCAATTGAGCTGCGAGACTCAATTCCGGTAGCCTCGCGTCCTTACCGATGCTCCTACGCAGACCGCGAACTGATGAGAGGGAAAGTCGATGAATACCTGAAACAAGGAGTAATCAAACCAAGTCAAAGCGAGTACACAGCACCAACCCTCATAGTAGACCAGCCGAACCACCCAACTACTCCAAGACGAATGGTCCACGACTACCGCAAGCTCAACGCTAAAACACTAAACCCTCCGTATCCTATGCCGCTAATGGAAGATGCTTTTGACGAAATCAGGAGAGAGCATTCACGTTACTTTTCCACCATGGACGTCAAGGCAGCCTTTCTCACGATCCGTGTGAAACCCGAAGACACCCACAAAACAGCTTTCGTGATACCAGATGGAAAGTACGAGTATTTGCGCATGGCATTCGGCTTTTGTAAAGCGACACAAACAGTGAAAAGGGTGATGCGCAAGACGTTTGAGGGACTTCCACGCACTACCACATACATAGACGACATCACACAGGGAGCAAGATCCATCAGTGAAGCTCTCGAACTCTTGGCAGAGGCACTCTGTCCTGTGGTACTCAACGGTCTAAGGATGGATATCCGGAAGTGTCAGTTTGTGCGCAGCCAAGTATCAATTCTTGGTTACATCATCACGGATGAAGGGAGGATTCCCGACCCAAAACGAGTGGCAGACATTGACAAGTTCCAGTCCTCGAGAGATGCAAAGCACCTCTACTCATTCATCCAGTTTGCCAACCACTTCTGAAGATTCATAAAGAACTTCTCGGCGAAGACGCTACCACTGCGCAAGCTTCTTGTCAAAGACAGTGAATTCGTTTGGTCGGAAGAACACCAAAATATTGTAGACTGTCTGAAGCACGCCTTAAAGAACCCCCCCATCCTCGCCAACTTTCGCAGTCACTGCCCTTCAACGGTGCATACGGACGCCAGCCAGCATGGCCTTGGCGCCATTCTCACTCAGACCCAAGATGCACAAGAGCGCGTGATTGAGTATGCGAGTCGTGCACTAAACGCACACGACAGCCAATTCCACTCAAACCTGCTGGAATGTATGGCACTACACTGGGCTGTAACCGAGAAATTCGCCATCTACCTCAAGGGCGGCCCACAGTTCACGGTGCTGACTGATAACCTCAGTCTTACATACCTAGCACACAAAGCAACAACAAACCGTCGTTTTGCAAGATGGACCATCGAGCTTTCTGACTACTACTTCAAGATTTGTCATCGTCCAGGCAGGATCAACAAAGCGGACGCCCTCTCTCGACTCGAAGATCTGGACAGAGAGCCGGAGTCTCTCCAACTCAACGGGACGGCGAGCAGTGGCAACTTCATTTGCATGGTACTTCAGACAGACAACAGTTGCTTACGCGAACACCAAAAAACAGATGGAGACTGCCAACGTCTACAACAACTGGCTGACAAGGGCCACACAGAGTTCGCACAGAAACACGGCATCCTAGTGAAATTAACTAAAGACGGAAGTGGCCCCAAGGTAGTGGTACCTGCTGTGTCAAGGGACACCGTACTACGGATATGCCACGACTCGACTGGACATATGGATGCACAGCGCACCCTAAACCAGATTCAGAGAAAGTACTGGTGGCCTTGCATGTCGCGCCACGTGAGAGCCTATGTGCAGTCCTGCCACACATGTCGAAGGGTCAACCGTAGGACCACAATCGCAGAAGGGTCCTTGCAACCAAGAAACATCCCGGCTGTACTAAACACGGTGATTTAGCTCGATCACTTCGGAACGTTTGAAGAATTCGATGGCTACCAACATGTGGTTGTGTGTATTGACCACGCCACACGTTACGTCGACGCAGTTGCAGTGCCTTCAACGGCTTCGATGTTCTACCTCGACTTCTTGATGAACCAGTGGATACCGAGATTTGGTGTCCCCAAGACGATAGTGACTGACCAAGCGAAAGGTTTTGTCAACAAGAGGACAGCTGCAGTACATCGACGCTTTGGTATCACACATGTAACGACTCCGCCATACTGGCCGCAGGCTAACGGACTGGTGGAACGGGCCGTTGGAGTACTAAAGAATGTACTTCGAAAGATCATTGAACCACACTCTGACTGGAGCAAGAAGCTTCCTGAAGCAGTCTTCGCGATTAACGTCGCTAGGCAGAAATCGACTCGACACACTCCGTTCGAGCTGGTGCATGGGTATGATCCGCGTCTACCTGGGCAGCTGTGTCTGCCCGACGTCGAGGAAGAGCTAAACGAAGCATCGAGGCTTTCTGAACTTGCAAAGAAACGAGACAGAGCGAGAGAAAACCTGGAAGGGAGTCAGGCATCAGCCAAGCAGCACAACGACGCCAAGCGTAGGAAGCCAAACTTCCAGATCGGTGACACGGTGTACTGCACACTGGGATCTCGTTCATCGACTCTCGACCCATTTTTTGGTGGTCCTTACAAAGTATCCCTAATTTTGGGAGAAAATACCGTCAAAATTGTGCGCATTGACCAGAGCGGCAACCGACGGAACGAGAGAGTAGTAAACGTCGAACAGCTGCGTAGACACGCCACACGAGACATTAGTTGCCCCGAGTTGACCGACACCATCCTTGGGAGGCAACTTCAGCAGGACCTCGATTCCAACATCGAGACATAGGCATCCGAGCCGCTTCAGAATCTTTGTTCCGTCTGTGAGACAGAGGATACTGAGCAGAATCAGCCAAGTACAGACCACGACTTGGAAGAAATAGAACCAGGTAGTGACGTCGATTCCGGAAGCCCAACCAGAGATACCGAAGCCACAGGTGTATTACCCATACGTCCGTCAAGAACTCGGCGAATCCCTGCTCATTTGAAGGACTACGAGATCTGAGGTCAGATCAAGATTATTTTGGGGCGTGTGAGCGAGTCTCTGATCTTTTGTGCGAAAAAAGGAGCCGCATAACAAAAGAAGAGAAGAACGAGGCTCGAAGAACGAGAAGATGGCCGCGAAAGCCTGTAATTGCGAGTATTAAACTTTATGTTCGTTTTCTTATTTATCAAGAAAAAGTTATGCGACTTAATTAGCTAAAACGATAGCTAACACCGCTCGCTCTTCCTGCTGCTCTCGATGTGGCTGTCCCGCTGTCATCGAGCGCTCGAGCAAGCTGACAAATACATAAAGCCGTCTAAACAATTCTTCCCTGCGCGAGTCGTATGGAACATTATAGATAATTCGCAACATTCTTTTTTGAAGGATGTGAATTTTGTTTGGGTTTGTCATCGTGGTCGTGCCTCAGACGAGATGTGAGTAGTTGAGATACGAGCAAAACAACGACAGCTGTATGCAGCGCTCGTGAAGAAAAGCGGTAGTATACGAACATATTTCTACAGGTTAAAACAACGAGTCTAGTTAGTTTCGATATTGCATTTCGGACGTGGGAATACCAAGACGTATGCTGATTGAATATAACACCTAAGGATTTAAACCCTCCTGAAGTCTCAATTGGCAAAATATTTAATGAAAGTTTGTTGTGTAGGATAACATTTTTTTTTTCTCTAGGGTGGTGTAATATAGACTTTGCTTGCTCGTGTTAATGTTTAGCTGATTATTTTCTCTCCAGTTGTACAATATATTTAGAGCGGCATTAGATGCATCAATGATATCGTTGCATTAAATTCTTGCTAAATGTATAGTCATATCGTTGGCATAATTTACGAGTTTAGCCAGCGCGCATCGATCTGCACATTGCCATTTACATATAGGTTGAACAATAGCGGTCCCAAAATGCTTCCTTGATGTACCTTGGTACGTATTGAATGTACGCTTGACTCGAACCATCGATATTTACGAACCGCCTTCGGTGAGTCAGGGCGATAATGCCTGGCCCCGGATACCATAGAACTCAAGTTTCTGCAATAATTTATAATGATCTAGAAAATCAAAGGCTTTCGTAATGTCGATGTACACTCCCAGCCACAATTTTTCTGCTCAAAATGTCGGAAAATGAACTCTTTTGTCTCAAGCAGAGCCAAATCGGTGGACCGGTTTTGTCTAAATCCGACATGCGCATTCGTAAGCACGTTATATTTGTCAAAAACTTCTGTCAAATGAGTGCGTAGTATTTTTTCCAAACCCTTAGAAAATACTGGGAGAATGCACACCGGCCTGTAGTTGTTCAAAATATGTTTGTATTTTTTCTTGTGTGTTACCGATACTTTTGCAAGTTGCATATTTTAGGACATAATACATAGAGAATGCATAAATTAAAAAAAAAAGTGAGTCAGATAGGACGAACGCAAGTCTATCACATATTTGATTAATCAAATTTTGAATATCATCCACATCGCCGCAGTTTATTTATTTATTTATTTATTTATTTACCCTCAAGGCCTGAGGCATTATAGATTGGAGTGGTTACATTTCATAAGATAGTACAACATTGTGCAGTTATTAGTACAGACAAATAAGAGTCTCCTAATTATACAATAATAGCTAAGGCGTTCTTGAAAAGATTGTGATCTTCGATGGCTGCTGTCGGTGCGGGAAGGCGATTCCACCCATCTGATGTGCGTGAGAAAAAGGACTGAAAAAAGCATTAGTTTTGTAGAGTGGATGAGATATACAGGGGAGGTAAGATAAAATCGTGGCGCAGATATGGGTGATGAAAGAGCTTGTGTAATAGACATAGTCGAAATAATTCACGGCGAGATGCTAGGGTTGGTAGGTTGAAACTAGATTTCATTGAACTTGAGCTGGCAGTTCTGTTATAGTTATACAGGATAAAACGAGCTGAAATATCTTGAACCATTTCAAGTGAACATAATAATTTTTCTTGGTAAGGATCCCACACAGATGAAGCATATTCATGTTTTGAACAGATTAGTGTTTTATATAACAAAAGTTTTAGGGACGAAGGGGCTTTTGAGAAGTTACGTCGGATGTATCCAAGCATTCTGCTAGCGTTGTTAATAACATACGAGATGTGAGCGGTCCAGGTGAGATCGGCTGTAATGTAAATACCAAGGTATTTGTAAGAGGTGACGGCATCAAGGGGCTGGTGCTTTAGAAAGAAGGATGGAAAATTATTAGCTTTTCTAGATACGCGCATGTATTTGCATTTATTAACGTTTAGACTAACAATGCTTGGATTTGGGCTAGTTGGTTTGTCATTCTGATGTGTCTCAAATGACTGAAAAGACATTAATCGTCCCAGTCCTTTCCACGATTTCTCAGTTACATACGCATCACCTAGACTTCAGTCCCGCGCTGTCCACGATTTCCCGCAAAGACGTTATCTTTCAATTCATTAAATTATCAGGCAATCTTCATCCTCCAAAAGGTAGAAGGAAGAAGAAGAAACGGAAAATAAACAGTGGTTAGTCTGCGCATTCACCAGTACGTCATGTTCTAACTGTCTTTCATATCATATCTTAATTTTTGTCTTTATGTTTTAAGTGTAACTTTGCAGCGCAGTATACATCAGAATTAACGTTTAGGTTTATACACCACGCTTTGCACCACTCAGAGATGGGATTAAGGTCCGACTGAAGGCTGGTTAGTTATATCGTCGTCACAAGTTATTTCGCGAAAAACCACGCACTCATCGGCAAACAAGAGAATGTTAGAAGAAACGCACGAAGGTAGATCGTTTATGTAGGTAAGGAAAAGGAGAGGACCAACAACAGAACCTTGTGGCACACCGGAGTGAACACCAGTTGGCTGCGAGTTGGAGTTGTTAGCTGAAACAAGCTGTGAGCGGTCAAGCAGAACACATTCATTTCATGCCAGAAGTTTGTGACCAATGTTCAGTTGATGTAGTTTGTCAAGTAAAAGTTTGTGGCATACCTTATCAAATGCTTGAGACAGGCACGTAGCCAGGATTTTTTTTTTTTTTTTGGGGGGGGGGGGGGGGGGCGCCCATGACAAAATGCTTATGAGGGGGAGGGGGGAGAGGAGGTCCCAGCAAAATGGTAGATTTCGGGGGGGGGGGGCAGGGGGGGGGGGAGGGCCCCATGGGCCTTCCTCCCCGGCTACGTGCTGGCTTGAGAGAACGTCTAAGAAAATGTAATCGGCAAATGAGGAATGGTCAAGAATGGGGTTTAGTTCATGTTTGAATGATACTAATTGAGCTTCACAGGAGTAAGTTTTTGCGGAAGCGATGGTGTGACAGTGTGAAAAAGGAGCTTGATCTTTTTCAAGCGTATTCTTTCTTTTTTTCTAATTTTTGTTCCTAATTGTTTTTCTTATTTTCTTTCTCTAGTCACATTTCCCTGGTTCTGTTTTTATTATAGCTTTTCATAAAACAAACTTATTTCCCTTCCTTTAGTTTTTTTTGATTTGACAGCAACCTTTCTCTTCCTTTTCTATCACTAAAAAAATCTCCAGGTTTGTTTTCATTTTTCACATTAAAAAAACGCCTGTTGATAATAGCGCTACAGTGTTCTAGAGAGTTGTAGTAACAAGAGCGGCGGCCGCCCCGTGAAGATTTTGCGCGTAGACGACACCGTGGCGCTGCTGTTTTGAGCCCTAGGAACGCGCCCCCGTCAGCCTCGTCGTCGGCGCTGCTCTGCGTGTACTACTGTGGTTCGACTGGAGCTTTTCGCAACGCAGAACAATTTCTAATGTGAGAAATTGTAGGTATTCCTTTGGACTAATGCCTTTAGAGTGTGTGCTCTCTTTCACTTGGAATGTTCGCGTTTTTTGAGGAAGATTATTTGATTTGTGCTGCGACCTAGTAGCGCGCTCCCGTCAGCCCCGTCGTCGGCGCTGTTCGGCGCGTACTACTGAGGTTCGACTGGAGCTTTTTGCGAAACGGAACAATTGCTAATATGAAAAATTGTAGTTCTGCCTTTGGGCGAATGCCTTTAGAGTGTGTGCTGTCCTCTTCTTTCAATATTCGCGCGTTTTTGAGGGAGATTATTTTATTAATATCGACTCCCCCCCCCTTCCCAGTACTGACAGGTCGTTCAGTAACGCTATCACCTGGGCTGCAATCTTTATAGCTGCGAAAGAAACCACGCGATACTGATATAACAAGAAAAAATAGACTAATAAATCTCAATAAATCTCGCACTTTTTCAATGGTGAGCAAAACAATAAACTGGTGTATTGTTTTTTGTCATCGTGTTGCTTATGCGGGGACCAGCGTTGTGTAAGGTGCAAAGCCGAGCGCGTTTAGGAACAGCCAAGGTGCCTTTGCAACTGGCGAACATATAGCAAATTGTATTTTGTGGAAGGCAGTCTATGGAGAAAAAATACCTCGATTGGGAGTACACGAAGCATTAAAATACATTATGAACACAAACTTCAACAACCCGAAATATGAAAAAAAAAAAAAAAATTTCTCAACACACTGGTTTATGACCTCTCAAAAGTGGTAATACACAGCATCGACACACACTGCAAGCACATGACAGATACCCAGCAACATACTACGCAAAAAGACTACAAAATGGTCACAGTATATTGCGGCATAGAATCCTAACCTATTCGCCATTGACGATGTGCACATACCAATTGAGTTTCACATGATACCGATTGAGTTTCACAGGAGTAAGTTTTGCGGAAGCGATGCTATGACAGTGTGAAAAAGGAGTTTGATTCAAAAAATTATCGAGATGCTAAAACAGAATGTGCTCACCAACTTTACAAGGAACGCTGGTGAATGAAATTGGTCGGTAATTGAAAGAAGAAAACTTGCTACCTGATTTATGGAGTGAATTCACCTTCCCGACCTTCCATTCACCAGGGAGATAATTTTTGTCAAGCGACTGCTGAAAAATATTAGAAAGTATAATAGAAGAATAAACACTAGCACTTTTCAAAAACTTCGGATTAATTTAATCGCATCCAGGAGACGAAGTATTAATTGACCTAATGAGTTTTTCTACACCAGTAGCCCTATTGAAAATTCTAATTTGTATGAGAAATTTCTGTGTCCAATAAACACATATGAATTATACAAGATATATAAGAACATATAAGAACCATATACGAACCATATAAGAACTATATAGGAATTATATAAGATATATAAGAACATGCAAGCAACATATATGCAACTTGTGGGAAGTTTCTTATAAGTTTCTTATGAGGTTCTTATATATCTTATATTGCTCTTATATAGTTCTTATATGGTTCTTATATGTTCTTATATATCTTGTATGATTCATATGTGTTGAAGTTGCAGAAAAGTTGCATGAAATA
The DNA here is from genome assembly GCA_013358835.2 of Ixodes persulcatus. Taxonomy (NCBI): domain Eukaryota; kingdom Metazoa; phylum Arthropoda; class Arachnida; order Ixodida; family Ixodidae; genus Ixodes; species Ixodes persulcatus. Next base: position 29,269 of record JABSTQ010005144.1, read on the forward strand.
TCATCAGCACCCCCTCCACGATTGGCTAGAATAACGTTTCCAGTGCTGTCAACTAAAGTGATTGAATCCTCGTATTTTGGCTGTATAACACGCCAACATTTTTTAATGTCGTTTGTTAACATTGATGGCAAAGTGCTTTGAAGAAATTCTTCCCTAGCATTTTTAGTGCTGCTACATATTCATCGGAGGCATGGTTGTAAGCAGTCCAGCGGGCACCTTTAACAGATAGTTGAGCTGATCTATATAAGCTCTTCTTTTTGTTTGATAGACGTTTGAGATTACGGCTATGCCATGGAGTATCACTGATAGATATGATGGTGAAAGTGGGAATGTATTCATTAGTTAGGTCATTCACTTTAGCCACAAAAATGTCACAATTAGCTTGTACAAGGTTCTTTGGTTGCGAGAAGTAAATCTGGAATGTAAGCAAACACTGATCGCTTAAGATAGGCAACTAACTAATCTCGGAGACAAGATCAGGCTGGGATGTCAGGACGAGATCAAGGGTGTTCGCGACAGATCGTGTTTTCCTTGTAGGTTGCTCTACAAGCTGGGTAAAGGAATGTTGAAATCACCATGAAAAAATAAAGGAAGCGTGGGGAATCGAGTTTAAACTATATTAATTGCAGCATGAAGTTCATTTACAAAACAGGAGGAAAACGTTTGGGCTCTATAGCAAACACCAAGAATGATTTTTATATTACTTAGTTCAACGACAGCCCAAATAATTTGAAGGTCGCAAGGAATAAAAACACTGGGATGGAAAGTATTTAGAAATGGCCAGCGGAACACCACCACCTTGTCGCGTTGTGCGGTCGCAGCGATAAATCGAGAAATGTCGAGCAGATAGGAAAATGTTTAATCACGAAAATGGAGGCCGCAGGTCTTGGTCAGTACGATGAAATCAACATTACACGTATCAGTGGCAGAAGTTAAAGAATCGCGCTTGCTCATAATACTCCGAATGTTGGAAAAAAGAATCGTTGCATGAGATAAGGAACGTCCACCGCCCCACGCGTCCCGCTAGGTCATATTGTGTCTGTTGAACAACTGGGCTGTGGGTTGTCTTGTGTTGGTTTGGGCATACGTTCAACCACATCATTAATTTCGGCAGCGTAGACGTCTTGCTTTTTGTTTAAGACGAGCTCGTTGTAACTTAGCTGAAAGGGAGGTGCTCCTGGTTGAAGTCGATAAGTTTGTTTCGAGGGTATACCGCGTGGCGGGCGAGAAATGTTCGCTTACGGCAACGCTTCTTTCTCTCTCAATTTTGTACACGCGGAAAGCATCCATGTCTCTTATATTTTAGCCAGAGAATTTAACTATGATATGGCGACATTTATTCGGCAAATAGGGCCCTAAGCGATGAGCTCGCTCGATTGCATTCTCGGGGAAGGTGTCAATTACTCCTGCGTTTCTACTCTTGTTTCGTATTGGTCCCACGATTCACGCTAGTCAAAAATGCCATGAAAAATAAGATTGTCGCGTCACGACCGGTCTTCCAGTTCGTCAGGACGCATTTGCAATGAGTCATGCTGAGCTGTTAAGAGTTTTACTGAGTATTGAGCGCTGGCGATGTCTTGGCCAAAATGGTCGAGCGAATTTGTTTTCTCTTCTAATTCGTCCAATCTTTTCTGAATACACCCGATCTTAGTTTCAATGCTTTTCTGTCTAGCCTTGATAGCTTTTACGTCAGCCGCCAAATCAGTCTGACTCCTTGCTGACTGAATCGACCGCGACTTAAGATCCTTTAAAAGATTAAATAATGCGGCCATCTGTTCGGAGGGCTCATCGGGTAGACACTCTACATCCAGGAGAGGCTCGGAACGAGTGAGAGGTCCCGGATTCATCTTAATATCACCCCAACGTAGTAGCAATAGTACGGTCGAAAAGCAATCATAAGCAATTTCGCAAAGCACTTGTTTCTGTTTGTTAGTCCCAGAAACGCCGATATTATTACGCTTTCAGTTACGGGGCCTAGAAATATAGAGTTATTCTTCATAAATCAAACCCCGCTATAAGCACGGGTAATAGTAGTTGCACAGTTGGTGACACTGGCGAAATGGTCTTTAAATGCTCTTCCAAGGGCATACTGTTCAACTGAACATTACCGCTGGTAAGGCTTTCAACGCAAGTCGTTGACTTTCAGTCCCATGATTTAAAATTATTTTAAATCATGACATAGTCCCATGATTTAAAATTATTTTCAACAAATCTGATAATGAATATAAAAAAAAATCACGCTTACAGTGAACCAGCTCAGTTCCTCTAGCATACAATTAAAACAAAATTAGATCTGCTGTCAGAACGCTGTCTGAGAAAACCAAGAACGCGTGAAGGGAATCCTTTGAAATTTTATCACAATCGAGTTGTGTTTACAAAACAACTGCTGGCGTTGCACATCTAATATTTTGTATGCTGAGTTCCTATGTTTACCAGGATCATGCCCTTAAATGTCGTTGCAGTGTTATGATGTGAAAGTGAGTTACAACACTTCAAAATCACATAAAAAAGAGACTTTTTGAATAAATATAAAAAAAATGTGAGTGTGCTAATTAAAAAAAAAAACACGCATACACAGAACTAGAAGAGTCATTCATCTATTCAATAAAAAGATAAGAATGCGTCTTGGATGCATTACAAGTCTAGAAAACTTGGAATGCACAGAGGTATGTCTTTGCAAATTTCAAAACGTGCACTTTTTGTTTTCTTATTGCGCGTGAAGTTTTGAAAAATGCATATCACATTTTGCACTAAAGAGTGATGCTGAATTGGCAATTTATTTGCAAAAAGAACGAAATACATGGCACGCGCACAGACGCGACATTTGCACCGCAAACAGGAGCGTTAGCACAGCTGCCACCGGTATTATGGTTGGGCATTATATCACAACGCCGAACTGATAACAAAAATAAATTTCAATATGACATTTTTTTCAAGCTTTATGCGGCTATTTTGTAAGCTCGTTTTTATAGTTCTAAATGCTTTCAGACAATTCGAGTTTCGAGTTGTCAAAAGTTAGTGTACATGTAGACGGCTCGAGGTATATCCAGAAAAAACTCGTAGGTATCATTGGCATGTTTCTTTTCGTAAATCTCACTCCAATCCATGGTTTCATTGGTTTTCCTGAATTTATCTAATTGTGCTGTTATGATTGATTGAGCATAAACAGGTTTAGATGGTTGTTTTAATGATGCACTCTTTGTCTTAGTAGGTGGTGGTGATGTTGTTTTAATAAAATAATCCGAAAGAAGAGGTGGGATGCAGGGTGATAGGTTAGTCTCCCAGGAGAGGGGACAGCTGTATCACCCTGCTGGGAAGTGGGGTGAAAGGGGGACAGAGGTGAGGAAGGGAGGGGAGTAAGTATACATCATAGTTGGGATGCGATTCTTCTTGATGACGACAAATAATCGAGGACCGCTCGAAGAACACTTGTTCGCACTGCACGTGATCCCGTTGGGAACAAAACCTTTGTCGTATTCGGAGAAGGTATGGCGGCTATGTTCACATTTTCAAGGAAACTTTTACGACAGTCTGCAAGTAACGGGCACGTCCATAAAATATGCTCAAGGTCTTCCACCACGTTGCAGGCTTCACATAGCGGGGAAGAGGAGCGCCCAATGAGGTGGAGTCGTGCTTTTGTGTTGGCGCATCCGACTCGAAGTCGATGAAGAAGCGCCTGTTCTTTTCTTTTAAATTTTTTCCTCGGAATGAGATGTGGAGGAGATCCTGCTGCTGTCTCAGGGTCGGGGTGTAGCGTTCTAATGCTTCTTTGAATAAAAGAATTGGCCGAATTGTATGTGTGCACAAAGAAGCTTGGTGAGCTGTTGGAGTGGGCAGCTGTGGCAAGAGCATCGGCGTCTTCGTTACCTTGGATGCCGACGTGGGAAGGAATCCATTGAAAGTAAAAGGTGTTTCCATTTCTGCATGCACTTTGTGCAAGTTCTGCAGTTGTTCGAGCAAGAGGGGAAGCATCCTCCAGGTTCATGAGTTGGCGTAACGCTCCTTTTGAATCCGTAAAGACCACAACCGATCGGGGAGCTGGAGGGAGTGGTGTCTCGGTGATAGCTAGCCAGATAGCCATTAATTCAGCTGTTGTGGTGTCGAAGCAAGTATCAAGCTGTCCCATGTTGCTCAGGCCAAGTTCCGGGACAGTGTACGCTGCTGTAGCTGTGTTGTTCTTAATACTGCCATCAGTGTAAATATGTAACATTCTATCGTAATCTGTATGTATTAGTTCTAGTGCAATTTTCCGCGATATCACCGCTGCTACCCGCCGACGTTGTGGTAGGTCAAGAATCTCCGTGGCAACTTTGAAGAGTAACTCCTGATGTGGTGGCAGCAAAGGTGCGACGTTTCCCGGATAGCCAATTGAGTCACGGAAAGCTTTGGTGACTTGACCAAAGCGAGAATGGTGTCGGGATGCTAGTTTGTCGATGAATTTGGAAGTTGACTGGGCACGGTGAAGTCTAGTCATGTGTCGTAGAGCCCTCTCATGGGCCTGCAGCTCTAGTGGTGAATCCCCTGCTTCGATTAGTGTAGGTAGGCACTGCGAAGTTTTAGGGAGGCCTAAGCATATGCGTAAAGCTTTTCTGTGAAAGAGCTCGAGCTTCTTCCATTGCGCGTTTGATATCGTCAGAAGAGGGAGAGCGTAGAGGAAGCGGTTTACAATAAGTCCCTTATAAAGGCTCAGCATTGTATTTTGACTGCTTCCCCAGTCACGGCCGGCGATGCGTTGGATTGCACCGAGAAGCTTTTCAGCCTCTGATAAGACTTTTTTTACAGCAGGTTGCCAGTTTACTCTTGTCAATAATTACACCGAGATATTTGACGGTGTTTTCTCTCCTAATCCGCTTGCCATGTAACTTCAAGGATTAATATTCACCTCGAAGGCGTCCACGTGGTCGGTAGGTTAGTGCAATTGTTTTTTCTGTAGATATTTTTAGCCCTGCGTGGTGCAAAAATGATGTAGCAACATTGAGGGCGCGTTGCAGCCTGGCTTGTACTGTGGTAGATCGGTGGGTGGGTCCAGTGCACCACAAAGCAATATCGTCGGCGTAGATCGTACAATGTATTGGAAATGTTTCCGACTGAGGTAGTGCAGGAGGAAGTCCAGCCATCACTATGTTAAATAGTAATAGGCTTAGGACACTTCCTTGTGGGATGCCAATCTCGTGCAGAACTCTTTGATCTTGGTAACTTTACGCAAAATGTTCTTCCCGGAGAAAGGCTTCAATGAAGTGATATATTTTCCCACCAATTCCAATAAGTCTGAGACGTTCAAGAATAATTGTATGTGGAAGAGCATCGTAAGCTCGATGTATATCTAGAAACACCGCATGAACGATTTTCTTTTGTGCCTTTGCTTGTTCGAGGGATGAGGCCAGATCTCCTATTACATCTGTAGTTGAGCGACATTTGCGAAATCCCGAAATCTGTTGAGCAAAGGAGTCCGTCTGCTCTAGCTGCCAGTTCAAACGTCTATAAACCATGCGCTCCATCAATTTGCAGAGGCAAGAGGTAAGAGAAATTGGTCGGTACGAGGAAGCCTCAGTAGTTTCTTTCCGAAATTTTAGAATCGGCGTTATTGTCGATTGCCGCCAGCATTCGGGAATGTCTCCAGAGTTCCAGATGTCGTTGAGATGAGTGAGAAGCACAGGCTGATGTTCTGTGTCGAGATTCTTTAAGGCCTGGTTCGTAATTCCGTCTGGCCCAGGTGCGCCTCGTCTTCGGCAACGAGAAAGCGCGAAGGTGAGTTCAGCGGGCGTAAAGTTGTTATCAATGCAGACGGTGGTGCGACACGCAATGTGAGGCTCAGGTGCGGAGGGGGCGTCCCGTGGCAGGCTGACTTTACGCGCAAACTCGTTTGCGAAAATTTCAGCCAGGCTTGACATAGTGATATTGCTTTTAATAGCAATAGCCGCAAAAGGACAGCTAGGAGAAATCGGAGTGAGGAAGCATTTTACTCTTTTCCAGGGTGTTCGAGACCCCGAGTCTGTGTTTAGGGAATCACTCCGTTGATGCCACTGCGTTCTTCCGAGCCGAACCGTGTGTCTTCGGAGTACAGCCTCTATTCGCCTTGATACAGTCCAGTCTTCCGCCTTGTCTGTTCTTCTAGCAACTCTTTGAGCTCGCCGGGCAGTCGTACGAAGATTTAAATAAGTGAGGTCAGGAATGGGCTTTGTTACGGGGAGAGTTATAGTTTTGGTGGCTGCATTGAGTGCTGTTGATATCGCGCCCTCAATTTCAGGTATCGGTGGGACGGACATCAGCTTGGATAGACAAGAACGATATAGATTCCAGTTGATCACTTTATAAATTTTTTTCTTGATTGGGATACTTTTTTGAGGCGTCAGTCGGATGGGAAGATGGTCACTACCCCATGAGTGCGGCTCTATGTCCCATACCATTTGGATGTCTTGGGAAGCAAATGTGAGGTCCAGCCCGCTGGCATTTCTTAGGTGTGCTCGGATAAAAGTTGGTGTCCCTGAGTTGAGGCATTTGAGATCGAGGTCCCCCATAACGTCTAACAGTGCCGTGCCTCGTGATGTCGTCACATCAATACCCCAAGCAGGGTGATTAGCGTTAAAATCTCCACACCATACTAAGGGACCCGGACAGCGTGCGCGAATTAGCCGTATTGATTGAGCATCCCAAGGCTGACCTGGGCGAACATAACTGGATATGATTGTTACGTCCCGCCCAGACAAGCGCAAATTAACGGCAACGTGTTCATCAATTACAGTGTTAATGTCTTCAAGGTTGACCTCCATTTGCGAGATGTATCGTTTCACGAAAAGTGATGCCCGTGACCTTCCGTCTGGATGGGGTGTTTTGCTTTGATATTCGACGTATGGTGAAAGCCTGTGTGTACCTCGCTGAAGATATGACTCTTGAAAAGCAAGAACATCCGATTGAGTTTCTCTCAGGCGCTGGCGGAGTTCTGGTAGGCGTGGTTTAAGGCTGTTGGTGTTCCATTGAATAACGGTAGGGAGGACTTGTGCGGGTCGTGTCCAAGGACGTCGTTTGGTTTGGTTGGGTTTACCCATAATGCTGGTTATTCAACCCATCATGAAGCACTGAACATTTTAATGCTGTTTCCACTGAGAGCAAAGCTTGAACTTCAGCAAGGTCGCTTGCTCCCGTTAGGGATCGAATGTTAGCTTTTAGAGCCACAAATAGCATTGTAAGCAAAGGATTCTGTTCCAAGTTGCCAGATGGGGTAGGTGTCTTGTGTTGATTTGATTCAGGAGTCCTCAGTTTTGGTGGCCTTCGAAATCGAGGAGCAGGCGTAGGCCGTCGAATTTCTGATGATTGGCTAGATTCTTGTTGATGGCGGCCGTTGTTTTGTTTCCTGTTGTTTGGAAGATTCGGGTAGTTCTCCTCATTAACCATCAGATTATGCTCCACGGTTGGCTTTACAAAATCCGGGTTTACAGCTGTTGGTTTGCGTTTTGGAGATTTGCCATACTTCATCTCTGTATTGCGTGCAAACGTTGCTGCCTTCTTGCTGGGCCATAGGCCGTATGATGCCAGGTGAGGTCCACCACAATTTGCGCAGCAAGGTTGACGCCTCAGTGAGCAGTCCTTGTGGCTGTGTGCGCCCGCGCAGATCTTGCATTTCTGTGGGCCTTTACAGTACTTAGCCATGTGGCCATGCTTCTGACAACGGAAGCATTGCATGGCAATTCCGAAGTACTCTTGTACGGGGTGGCTCGTAAAGCCGAGAAACACTTTTGTTGGCATTGGTTTGTCAGGTCGAAATGTGAGGATCACACTCTCGTGAGGCTTGACTGTTATAGTTTCGTCGTCATTTCGAATGTACGATGCTTGTCGACGGACTGTTGTCACTCCGGAGTCTTTTAAGTACTCCAACAGCTGCTAATCTTTGCATTCTCGGGGCACTCCTGTTATTTTGCCGACGCTTCTGGAGTACGATGCGGGAACACTACTTGTACATGAAATTCCAGCGAGTGCTGTGATGGCGAGGAGTTTGTTGGCTGATGTCAGAGATGACACGTTTACGACTAGGTTGCCATCTTTTGTAAAATGGTGGGCTAGTAGCTTTTCTTGCGCTACGGCGGCTATCTCTGTGGCCAGGTTGTTAGGGTTTACCAACCAAAAGGATGCCATTGGATTGGTAGCCTTGAACATGATTGGGATTCCTGTTGCTCGATTTTTTTCTAGGAGATACCAGTGTAAATGGGGTGGGGTCGTCGTCCTCATTGCTTTGCATGTCGTTTTCGAATTCGCTCATGTCTCGGTGTCTTTTTCCGCACGTAGTCTTCCGGTCAGAATTGTTCGGGGAGGCGGTGCAATTGTTCAGGCCAGGGTTCGACATTGTCTTTGACGGCAGTCCAAAAGCGGTACTGGCAGTCCGCCCGAAGGCGTCAGATGACCGCTGTTGGCGCAATATACTGAGAAGTCCGAAATATTTCAAGAAAAATAATAATATCAGCAGGAACGGAAAAATGAAGGACACTTGTCGTACAACTCACCACTCCTGCTTGATTTTATGGCGGTTCAACATTTCTTCACTAGAGTAGATTGTTGGGCTAGTTGGTTTTGGAACTTGGAACACATTTTAGCGCTCAAAAACAAGGACAAAAAGCGCACTGTGGAGTCTAATTCTCGTCTTTTTGTCCTTGTTTTTGAGCGCTAAAATGCATTCCAACATTTATTACAAAAAAAATATGTAGTAGTGTTTCCGAAGTTGCAGTTATTCACGTTGGTGTTTTCATTTGATTTATACAATCATAGATCACCGACAAATTTTGCAGGTAACGTTTGGGACCTGAAAATCGTGTTCCGGGTTTCAATGTCGCCTTAATAATTTTATGCACGCGGTGAAACTAGTTACTTTAACCGAGACTGGGATTTTAACTGTGTACTTAAAACCTGTAAAACCCATGACTCGGGGAATGCTATAATACAAGGTTTAACCTTCAGTCTGATCACCAGCTTGCTTGCACGTAGCCTCGTTTTTTGGTTGTGAATGGTGTTTTTTGCGGTGTGAGTAGCGTCGTCGGCAAACGGCTGAACTCCGTGGAGCGAACATGTTTGGAACAAGTGGCGAACTTCGCCCGGTGACGTTAGCTCTGCGTGCATTGTCAGAGCTGTGACTATTGCTCCGCGCGCAAGGTTCGTCGGCTGTTCACTTGTTTTAGAGCGCAGCTCTTAAGGCTGAACTCCATGGGACGAATATGCTGCGAATAACCGACGAATTTTGCCCGGCGGCCTTTGCTTTGCGCGTGGAATCAGCACAGTGCCTGCTACGTCGCGCGCAAAGCGAGCGTGCCGTCGGGCGGCGTTCGCCAGTTATTCGTCACATAATTCGTTCCATGGAGTTCAGCCTTTAGGCGCCCGTTTCCGGCTTGAGCGGCGTCGGCGTCGCCGTCGCCGTCGCCGTCGGCGTAACCGCGCGGTGCATTATGGGACGGGTGACGTCACTGATGACGTCATCGGCATCCGCATCGTCATCGTCAGTGACGTCACTGATGACGTCATCGGCATCAGCATCGTCATCGTCATCATCACTGATGACGTCATCAATGACGTCACTAATGACGTCATCGGTATCCGCATCGTCACCGTCATCGTCACTGATGACGTCATCGTCATCGTCATCGTCACGTGACTTCCCCAGGTCACGTGACCCCCCAGGTCACGTGACCCCCCCCCCCCCCTCCCGAGGTCACTTGATCCATCCCCCCCAGTACCGTTCACTCCTCCTCCTCAAGAGCTGCGCTCTAATTCGGCGTTACAGGGAGTTGTAAACGGCTTTAATTTTTTCGCTCCAGGAGTACAGCCTTTAAGCCAACATGATCCCAGACATGCATATTTTTAATGGAAATAAAAAAAGTGAAAGCCGTTTACAACTCCCTGTAACGCCAAATTAGAGCGCAGCTCTTGAGGAGGAGGGAAGGGTACTGGGTGGGTCACGTGACCTCGGGGGGTCACATGACCTGGGTGGGTCACGTGACGATGACGTCATCAGTGACGTCATTAGTGATGATGACGATGCGGATGCCGATGACGTCATCACTGACGTCACTGATGACGTCATCAGTGACGATGACGGTGCGGATGCCGTTGACGTCATCAGTGATAATGACGATGACGATGCGGATGCCGATGACGTCATCAGTGATGATGACGATGACGATGTGGATGCCGATGACGTCATCAGTGACGTCACTGATGACGTCATCAGTAATGATGACGATGACAATGCGGATGCCGATGACGTCATCAGTGACGTCACGCGTCCCATAATGCACCGCGCAGTTACGCCGACGGCGACGGCGACGCCGCTCAGGCCGGAAACGGGCGCCTAAGAGCTGCGCTCTAAAAAAATTGTAGAGCCTCCCACTTCACGAGAAGATGGAGGACCAGTGAAGCTGTTATTTTTACGACGTCTAGGACGACGCCTAGAGGACGACGTCTAGGACGACCTCAAGGACGACTTCTAGGACGACCTCGAGGACAACGCCTAGAAGACGACGTCTAGGACGATCTCGAGGACGACGCCTAAAGGACTGACGTCTAGGACGACCTTGAGGACGACGTCTAGAACGACCTCAAGAACCTCGAGGACGACATTTAGGACGACCTCAAGGACGACTTCTAGGACGACCTCGATGACGACGCCTAGAGGACGACGCCTAGGACGACCTCCCGGACTCTCACTTCAGAATATCAATATCAAAGCGTAACGGGCGAAGTCACTGACGTCACCCGTTATGTTTGCCGGAGAAGTAAAAACAAACAAATAGGAGCAATGGTTCTGAATGAGGCCAGCTGAACATAAAAAAACACACAGAGAAAAAATATAACATTCGCACCGCTGGACTAGCTACATTTAATGATGCCTCTTTTTCCTTTTCTTCTAATCCTTGATTTCGGTTTTCTTTTTCTTTACTCTAAGATTTCCTAATTTTTTACTAATTTTTTACACTTGATGTAGGTTTTCTATTTTTTTACGCTTAATTCGAAATTTCTTTCCTTTAACGCTATTTCTTCTCATGTAACGCAGTGAGCTTTCTGCTGTCGGAATGTTCTCATCCCTTTCTTCTGTCTTGTTTGCTAGTCCAGCGGTGCGAATGTTATATTTTTTCTGTGTGTTTTTTATGTTCAGCTGGCCTCATTCAGAAGCAATGAACCAACTTGCTCAGCTAAAGCCCGTAACAAGGAGCAATGGTGATGACGCTTAGCTCAACGTTGACTACACCCACGCCGTAGCCTTGACAGCGCCGTTGGTTGTGCCTCAATTCGCCCCTTAGAGTCAGCCGATTGGGAAACTTGGCTCGCTGCAAACTCTCCCAGGTTTAAGGAACATTTAAGCAAAACTAGAACGTAATATTTGACGTGTGATCTTCCTACGTGATACTCAAGAGGACTCTATTGCTTTTTCAAACACGAAAATGAAGCGGAGTCGCCTTTAACAGATACCGTGCCATGACACCTTGAAAAGATCCTTTCTCGGTAATTATTACGCGAAAATGGCAGCATTCCTTATGGGTTTTAAAGGTAAAAAACGTAGGCACCACATTATGTCTGACGGGGCATAAATAAAACCGTGCCTTACCAATGGCATTATATGTAAATTTGTAGATGAAATCAATACAGGAAGAAACCCGTTTGTCCAGTGAAGACAACAGGAAAAGGATGACAGACGGAAAATGTAGAAGAAATAACTGTTGGGCTAGTTTGGGGGATCGCCGGCCAAGTGGGCTAGCGCACACTCTGTTAAAGGGCGCACACAGCTCGGACCACGTGGAGCGAAAGCTCGCGCTGTAGAACCCAGGTATTTTGCACACTAAAAAAAAAGGTATATTCTTACACCCCTTGTCACAAATAATACACCCCGAAACTTCAGTTCGACTTTCAGCGCACTGACGTTGAACCCACGGTAACAACTTTTGAGAGTGTTATAGCCGAGTTGTACAAGTTATTTAGCTAATGTATACGTGTGACTGGCTGCAAAAGAAAATAATCGGGGTTTTCTTGACCCTACTGCAAAACCAGATTTTTTTTTGTTGTAGTCTTTGATGCGTACTTTAACTGTTTAATATTTTATATCACGACGTCACTAAGCCTCTCGTAAAAGTTGAGGCCGTCAGTTTGACGTCCATGTGCTTTGAGTCGAACTGAAGTTTTGGGGTGTATTATATGTGATAAGGGGTGAAATGGCTACAACCCTTGTTTTTTAAAAGTGTGGGTTCAATCCCCACCCCTGACTGTTTTGATCTGGATCAACATCGTACCGGCGTGTGGTCATGTATCACCACTGCGTGATGCACGTTAAAAACCCCAAGCTAGAAGTCGTTCTGCATTGGCTATATTTCTTATCTACAGGGGGTTGTCATTTTCTGGGTGACTAAACTCCCGCTGTATAAACATCTCACGACTAATTTTTCTTTTTGCCCTGTCCTGTCCTGTCCCGTTCTATTACTTGGCATTGGGTTTTTGCTTTTTCATTTTCGCAAAATGTTTTAGAGCGCAGCTCTTAGGCGCCCGTTTCCGGCTTGAGCGGCGTCGCCGTCGGCGTCGCCGTCGCCGTCGGCGTAACCGCGCGGTGCATTATGGGTAAATTTTCCCGAAGAAACCCGAGGTCCTCCCGAAGGAACCCGAGGTCCTTCGGGAGGACCTCGGGAGGACCTCGGGTTCCTTCGGGAGGACCTCGGGTTCCTTCGGCAGGACCTCGGAAGGACCTCGGGTTCCTTCGGAAGGACCTCGAGAGGACCTCGGGTTCTTTCGGGAGGACGTCGGGAGGACCTCGGGTTCCTTCGGGAGGACCTCGGGAGGACCTCGGGTTCCTTCGGGAGGACCTCGGGAGGACCTCGGGTACCTTCGGTGACCACGGGGAAGGGGGGGGGGTCACGTGACCCCCCGAAGTCACGTGATTCCCCTTCCCCGAGGTCGCGTGACCCCCCCCCCCCCGAGGTATCGGCATCGGCATCGTCACTGATGACGTCATCAGTGACGTCACTGATGACGTCATCGGCATCCGCATCGTCATCGTCATCGTCACTGATGACGTCATCAGTGACGTCACTGATGACGTCATTGGCATCGTCATCGTCATCGTCACGTGACCCACCCCCGAGGTCACGTGACCCCCCCCAGTACTGTTCCCTCCTCCTCCTCAAGAGCTGCGCTCCAATTCGGCGTTACAGGGAGTTGTAAACGGCTTTAATTTTTGTATACACAAAATCCAGTATATAAGTAACTCCTGTTAGTGATTTTTTTATGTCACACTGATCCTTATGTTACACTGATGTTGGCCCAATGATTCCCTCCTTGGACCAACAACTCAATCACAGCAACAACAAGAGCGAGGTGGTGTTGCTTCCCGCCAATAGAGCATGCTGCACTCTGCAGGCTTGAATCCCGGGACCGCTCTCGCCCGCTCAATCGCCACAATTCCGCCATATACTTGTACTACAGGTGCGGTTTTCTTGCGCGTGGTTCACCTTTACTCATTTTTTTGCTTGATTTTGTTTGATACATCAGTTACCGCAACGTTGGCGCGGTTTGCTCGGCCACAGCCTCCTTTATTCCAGAATAAAGGAGGCTATGGTTCGGGTTTTATTAAGATAAATCATTGTCGTGCGGCTCAGCTCTTTTTTTTTCTTGCGTTTGTAGCGCGCGTATTTTTAAATAATATTTAAGAAAACAAATTGGTAGTATTCTGAACGCCAGTATTTTACCTACTGGAAACTCGCAGGTCCCCGACCAGCCAAGTGGTACCGGTCAAGCCCGCGAGTCCCCCACAACACAAAGCAAGGCAAGTGCCACCGATTGTATGCATGGTATTTTTTTATCCCGTTTTATTTTTCTTCCTCCGATGAAATACGACCCCTGCGTATCGTTTTTACACCCACGTAAATGGCGATAAAACTTTTGGCCACAGATTCGCGGGATAGATATCGCAATCTTTTACTAATCTAGTTTCTTTATTTTTTTTTTATTGGTTGGCGCAGTTGGCGTTGCTCTTCTTGGTGCGTGGGCGTTGATATCGATCCGTAGAGATGAAAGCGCCGAACCCGCGCCGACCTTCGAAAACACGCGGGCGGGATCGATAAAAGCTGTGTGCACGCGCTTGGACGCGTGGGCTGGTATGACCATAACCTCCGAGATCCCGAAGCGCGCGCGCGAAGCGCTTCGGGATCTCGGAGGCCATGGTATGACGTGCCTCTTTCCTCCGGCTTCTGGCAGGGGGCACCACATGGTGGTAGGAACGTAGAAGCTAAAGTCCTTCGATAAGTCCAAAAGAATCGATGAAATATAGTAGAAACTCGTCTACATGCGCGTTTTGGGAAACTCGTCGAGCTGTGTTTCAGTTCAGTTCAGTTTTATTTCCTCAAAGGTACTCTAGAAAAAGCTATTTGCATTAAAGGGGGAAAAGGAAAGGAACTATAGCATAAAGTACAAAACATTAAAAAAATTCGATTGAAAATAAACACTGTACACACTTGACAAAATATTTTTAACATGCCACAAAATTTTTTTTTCTCAGTTTCATGGAAGCTGTGGTTAGCAATGGCAAGGGAAAGCAGGGAGTTTAGAAATGTGTTAGTTCTCGAGAAGGGCGGCTTTGATTGACGCGCGTGGAAATGTAAGATGGGTCTCGGAGACGTAGGCTGCGAAACTTAGAGGATGAATAGTAGATGCCATGAACTGAAGCAAACACTCTATGCGAGTTAAAACAATAAACAAATCCGTCAAACTGCAACCAACACTTTAAAAAGAATGTTTTTGAAAGGTTTTTTGACGCATCAAGAACTCTTTCAGCTCTTGAAGAACCGGTTCGCGTCAAGCACTATTACCCCCTGGCACGCTTGAACGGCAACTGGGCGATGAAGAACTCTCTCGAATAAAAAAAAAAAAAAGAGCTTAAAAGACCCGCTCATAGGTTTTTTTTTTTTTACGAAGAACCCTTTTAGGGGGTGATAACCTTTTAGGGTGAAAAATATGAACATGCCGAAGAACCCACAAAGAAGTTATTTTACGACCAGGTTTTTCTTAGAATGTAGGATTGAAGTGATAGATCGCATGCTTGTGCAATGGTTACGCGCCAGCCTCGAAAGACCGAGACACGGCAAACACCTGCGTCGTTGCTTAAAATCTTGTTCCCGTAGATTTTATCTGCGGGTGAACCAATGTCTTGTGGGGTGCTGTGTCGTGGTGACGAGCACATCCCAACATAGAAAAAGAACGGCGGTTTATTGCCTTGGCCGCGGCGGTCGACGGACGTTCCGGTGCCGCGCGTGCCTGGGTAGCAAGTCTTCTTTTTCGAGCTACGCAGTGTAGCGCGCGGCCGTGCTTCGCCGAAGCAGTCGACGACGAGGCGAGGGCTGCGCCGAAATGTTGGGGATAGTGCGTCGCCACATCACGCCCCCCGCGGAGTGGAGAGCTCTCAGGGCTTGTAAAAATCAGTGAAGCGTATTCGACGTCCACAACGTGGTGACTGGCGCGGGCTGCGGTGTCGGGGGTTGTGACTGGACGCTTGAGGATGTGCTGGGGTTGTTTGATTCGTCCGGAAGAATGTATGCTGGCTTCAGTCGGTCGATAGAAACGCGGATGTCCTTCCCGTTCACGTGTAGAGTGAAATTTTTCTCGTCGCGAGGGGTAACCCTGTAGGGTCCGTTGTAAGGCGGCTGAAAAGGCGTGCGGACTGTGTCGTCGCGGAGGAAGGCGTGTGCGCACGTTGCCAGATCCTTAAAAACAAAAGGCGTAGGCTTGCTGTGATGCGCAGCAGGTGACGGGCGGAGGGCGGCGATGGTGCGTCGAAGCCTGGTAACAAAATCGGTGGGGTCTGATGTGGCGGTGGTGAATTGTGGGGCAGCGAGAAATTCCACTGGTAGGCGAAGTGGTTGCCCTTAGACTAGCTCTGCGGGTGTAGCTTGAATGTCCGGTTTGAAGGTGGCGCGAAGACCTAGGGCGACGGCTGGGATTGCTTCGAGCCAGGTTGAGTCGGGGTGACACATGAGGACTGCTTTGAATTGTCGGTGGAAGCGTTCAATCATCCCATTGGCGCAAGGATGGTAACTGGTGGTCCTCAAGTGCTCGAACCCGGTGGTGAGCCCGAGGAGCCTGAAGAGTTGCGATTCGAACTGTCGTCCCCTATCGGTTGTGTCGCGGCGAGGGGAGCCGAAGCGGGAGATCCAACCGGTGAAGAAGGCCGAAGCGACGTCTTCTGCGGTGATTCTCTCGAGGGGGCATGCCTCAGGCCATCGAGTATATCCATCGATTGCGGTGAGGCAGTATCGGTAAGGTCCGGCTGGGGGAAACGGGCCTATGATGTCAAGATGGACGTGTTGAAAACGACCAGAGGGCTGAGGAAACGCTCCGAGCGGTGAAGTGACATGCCTGGTGACTTTGGCGCGTCGGCATTGAATGCAGGAGCGTGCCCAGTTGCTGCAGTCACGCAGCATGAAGGGCCAGACGTAGCGGTCAGCCACAAGGCATAAAGAAGCGCGGATTCCGGAATGGCTGAGGTGGTGTAGCTGGTGGAAAAGGCTACGGCGATAGGACGGGGGCACGTAGGGTCTGGGTTGTCCTGTGGACATGTCGAGGTAGATGGTTGTAGTCGACCCAGGAATGGGGACTTATTGCAGCTGTGGTGAGGACCCACCCTTAAGGAGTTGCTGTAGTTCAGTGTCGGTTGTTTGAGCCTCGGTGAGAACATCAGCTGTTATTGGCGAAGATCTGATAGCCGATACACGGGAAAGCGCGTCGGCGACCAGGTTATCTTTCCGCTGACATGCTGGATGTCGGTGGTAAACTGGGCAATGAACGAAAGCTGGTTCTGCTGGACTGGCGGAAGTTTGTCACGGCGTTGAGAGAAGGCGTAGGTTAGAGGCTTGTGGTCGGTATAAGTGGGGCAGTGCTGTGCCTTGAGGATGTGGCGAAAGTGCTGAACTGCTTCGTAAATGGCGAGAAGCTCTCTGCAGTAAGCTGGCCAGTTCGTCTGAGCGGAGGTCGTAGTTGTGTCGGTGGGGCTGGCGGTGGTAGGGGACGTTTTTCGAAGGGAGAGGTTCTTTGAGAAGAACGCCAATGGACGCCAGATGTTGTCGACACGTTGCATGAGGGAGGCGCCGACGTCGAAACTGGAGGCGTCCGTGAAGAGCCCCAAGTGAGCGTCTGGTACGCGATGAGAGAGAAGTGTGACATCGCTGAGTGAAGCTTTGCATTGCTAGAAATTTTGCGCTAAAGCTGGCGTCCAGGTGACGGATTGGTTGCCTCGTAGACCAGCCAAGGCATCATGAAGAGGAGATTGGTAGTCAGCTGTGTGAGGCAAGAAGCGCCTGTAGAAGTTAAGCATGCCGAGGAAACGACGGAGGTCTTTAGCGGACGAGGGTTGAGGATAGTTTTGCAGGTGTGAGATGCGGTGAGGCAAGGGTCTAGTTCCCTCTGATGAAATTTCGTAACCGAGGAAGGTGACAATGGGGGCGCCGAAGGTGCTTTTTTTGGATATTGACGAGCAGGCCGTGGTCATCAAGTCGTTGGAAGAGTAGGCGAAGGTGCCTATACATGGCTTGCACTGACGTCACAACAGCGGCCATCGTGGTGGTATTGCTGCCGAGCGCGCACCTTCGACAGCATACACTTCGCACCATCAAACTTGTTATTCTCGGCAAAAACAAATAGAAATGACCACCAGCACGAGGCGATGACGTCACGAGCAAGCCATGTATATAGACGAAGCAAAAATTGAGATTGCGGACGACTTCGTCGATGTAGCGTTGAAAGGTTTGTCCTGCGTTTCTCAGGCCAAAGCTCATGAGGGGAAACTCGAACAAGCCAAAGGGTTTAATGATCGAGGTTTTGGTGATGTCGTCAGGGTTTACGGGTATCTGCGTGTAGGCCTTCACCAAGTCTAGCACGGAGAAGACGTGGCAGCCATGGACACGGTGGGCGAAGTCCCGTATGTGATGGATGGGGTATCTTTCGGGGATGGTGCGAGCGTTGAGGGCGCGGTAATTCCCGCAGGGTCGCCAGCCTTCAGTCTTCTTAGAGACGAGGTGAAGTGGCGAGGCTCATGGGCTGTCGAATCGGCGGGCGATTCCTTCGTGGACTATCGACTCGAACTCTGCTTTGGCGATGCGCAAGCGGTCCGCAGCAAGGCGACGAGCGCGGCAGAAAACCGGAGGGCCCGGAGTGGTTCGGATGGGGTGTACAGTGGTGTGTCGCACATCCCGTGGCAGCCCGCTGGGACGCGTCAAACCGGGGAATTCGGCGAGTATGGCGTGGTACGGCGAAAGGTTTTCCTCACCGAGTACTTTAATAATGGGCTGGTGGGTGGTCGTGCGCTGGCCTGGCGAAAAAAATCCCGTTGTCGCGTCAATGAGAAGGTCGTGGCGGCAGTTGGGAAGGAGGTTGTAGTGTGCCTCGCGTGCCTGGGTTGCAAGTCTTCTTCTTCGAGCTACGCAGTGTAGCGCGCGGCCGTGCTTCGCCGAAGCAGACGACGACGAGGCGAGGGCTGCGCTGAAATGTTGGGGATAGTGCGTCGCCACAGTCTCTTTGCTTAATTAAAGGGCGCCCGAAGGGTTAATCGCACTTTCGAGAAAAGTAGACCAAGTGGGGACCACTGCTGACATCATAGGTCCATGTTACAGACGTCCGCCTGCCGAGTTGCTGAGTTTCCTATATTCACCGAGTCCAATTTAGTATAAACTACAGCCACTAAAAATGCTACGTGTTAAAGTGTCAACATTTATTTCCCCAATTCTCTCGTGGGCGGCGCCACTTTGGTGCTTAGTGCAGAGCGAGCTCAATGGACCCTTTCCAAAACTCCGTCGAGCAACATTGGCGGTAGCCATTGCTTGGGTGCACAGCGCTTGAATGAATCCGAGACCTCACCGAACGCTGAAACAACGCTCGTGTCCAATACAAGCTCAGTGTATGTGATGAAGCAATGGCGGACAGACGTTGGCGCGGACTTTTCAAAAAGTCTATTGACCTTCGTTAGGATTCGAAAATGTGACCTCCTGAGCGTTAGAGACGTTGCCAGGAAGCTCAAGGGATGTCATCTTGCTCTGCCGCGGACTGCTTTAACATTTCTGGGGGACGTGGAAGCGTTTCCCGCGATTTCAGATGCAACTTCAGATTTCTGTGAAGAAGGGTCTTATGCAGCAAGATGGCCCGGGTTTCGTTCCTCTGAAGCATGGGCATAAAAGACCCAATGCCGACGTCGTCAGCGACGTCTATCCAAAGAACTTGTGGTGCGACGTGGTGCGGTACGACCAACGTTACTATTTGCAACTTTCACGGAATATAGGGGACGCGCTAGTTCCTATCGAAATGGCTGTCATCTGGATGATCGTAGTAGGAGAATAATAATAATAATAATATTTATTTGCATACAAAAATCTGATCCTTGGTGGCGTGCACGGCTGTGCAAAAAGGGTAAAACCCGTACGCGAGTGCGCCTGCCAGCCCGCCACCCAGATGAGATGAGGTTTGGATCTGCGGTGCGTAGGTAATTGTAATTTCGTGAAATACAAGCGATATAAGGGCCGTATTCCTGATACTTCAACGACAGGAAGGGGTAAGCAAGAATCTTCGTTCGGAGGCCGATCATCCAGGAGCTAAGGAGCGTGATTCTTATACCGCGGTTCCACCATCGCAGAAACTTGCGAATAGTTGGTGACAGTTTAAAGGGATTGTCCGGTAAAATTTTGCCTTTCAGTAAACAATAAAATTATATTGCCATTGCTCATCGACACAACATCCGAATTTTTAATCCTCCGCCCCACAAGTTATTCAATTTTGACAGAGCCCAACTGCTCAGATTGCACTTGCAAAACACAGCGTTTTCGTTGGCAGCAGCGGAAGCTGTGACGTAAGATACGGCAAAAAGAGCCCCCTCAGCTTTTGACTGCAGTCTCAGTAAAATAACTTCGTTCGAAGACAACATTCACGGTATTGAGGGAAGCTCAATTCTTCGACGATGATCTTTGGGCACACCGCCAACCATGTTCATCAAAACGGGAAATAAGTCAACGCCCGCGACTCTGACGTTTCCATGCCTGATGTGACGTCATGACACGACCAGCCATGTATACTTGCGAAATTTGGCGTTAAGTTTCGTATTGACGCTCATAATTGATATAACGAATATTGGGGCGTCTTTTAATTAAATAAATATACCACGCGACTATATTTAGGGCCTCTCCGCGTAACCAGCGCAAAATCATAGTAACTTCCGGACATCACCGGGCAATAGGGAGTTTTCGTAGACCGCGTTTCCCCCTCCGCTAAGCCCTCCGCAACGAAGAAGACGCTACTGCGCCTGCGCGCCCATGGCCTTGACTGTAGAGTTCCTGGTATCGTAGCGCGTTGCGGAGAGCATTGCGGGACGGCGGAAACGATCTACGAAAACTCCCTAATCCCTTTAAGATTTTAGGGGAAGTTCATCTCACCTCTTTCCACTTTAGCGGAGCGAACGCTGAAGGAGGCGACCTCCTTTCCAGCGTTCGCTCTGCTAAAACTTACAAAAACTTACTCAACTTACTAAAACTAAAACTGTTAACCTGTTACACACTCTATATTAGCTCACTTACGGAACTGCTCATGGACGCTGCTTCCACGACCAACACAACACCCTGCCCGCCTCCCGCCTTTCGGCGCGCCACCGTTCTGGGGACGTCTGCTATGGCAACTGCACTGCATTCTATGGAATACATACATATGTTTTAAACCACAGCGTCTTGATGGCGTTTCACCGTACTCTATGGAACACAAAGTTTTGAAACGGAAATCTAAATGGCGCTTCGAACGACGGGAGGCACACTGAAGGGGGTGATGAGGTGGTGGGGGGGGGGGGGGGGGGGGAGGGGGAGGGGGTTACTCCTCTCCACAGGAGTTACACGACTGAGCTAATCCAGGCTTTCTTCCAAAATTGACTCGATCTTACTCCAGGGTAAAGGTTTTGTACCATGGTGTTCGTAAACCTACCCGCGTCCAGCGTTTTTGTGCCTGCGTTGTCACGTGACACGACCCGTCTGAGTAACTCGGATTCATTTGGATAAGATTTGGAACTAGAGGCTAGCGAGGTTGTTTACCACGGCAGCCATCTTTCCCACTTACAAGTTGCAAAGTCACTGGAGGCGCTCAATGTCATTATAGTTTCAGTTTCGTTTTGCGGGCGCGCGCTCACTGTCGAGACAGCGTGGCTCCCACGATACAGACCAGAAATGTACGAACGCGTTACCAGTAACGAGTTACTTCTACCTAGATGCTTTGTTCGGCAACGAGTAACGTA
The DNA here is from genome assembly GCA_013358835.2 of Ixodes persulcatus. Lineage (NCBI taxonomy): Eukaryota > Metazoa > Arthropoda > Arachnida > Ixodida > Ixodidae > Ixodes > Ixodes persulcatus. The sequence continues at coordinate 50,537 of JABSTQ010005144.1, forward strand.
CAGGGTGTCACAAAAAAAAATTACAGGTTTTTTTTTTTACCGCAAAAATAAACTAGGCATCGCCGAACGCTCATTCTCCGCCCAAAGGTAGCGCTAGAGGTCACAACCAGATGACAAAGTTTCAGCCCGATCGGATACGTTATTCAAAAGTTATAAGTGATTTTCTGGAAATTTCAATGGGAAAATGGCGGCCGACGGAGTTTTCAAATACATGGGGCTCTATGGCACCAGAAACCGAAAACGGACAAAAATGGGCTCCATTTTCTCATTTCTCATTCCCACTTCTCGTTCATCTCATTCCCACTTCTCGTTCTTGTCCCTTGTGTTTTTAGCGCTGTTTCTAAGTTTGCATTATGAACCAACTAGCCCAACTTCACGCCTTGTTGTCAGCTTTTAACTTTAGAAGCAGAGAAAACAAAATGAGAAACGGGAATCCCAGATTCTCCACCTCTTTCTCAAGCACATCACTGCTGTTCTTTCGAGCGCGTCAGTTTAGAACGACTCTTCAGAGTCGCCGGAGAAGCAAGCGGGGAAACATAACCGATGAAAGCTTCGAGAGGCAGCTACTGCTTAAGTGCAGCGACTGCTGAAAAGAGGTCAATAAACCAGGAAACAAAAGCATTTGTGTATTTGGCAGTCAAAGTAACGAGAAAAGTAACTCGTTACTTTGGGGGTTACGTCTCTCGTTTCGACCAATCGCTGACGCGTCTCTTGTGACGTCGCGCTTCTTGGCCCCGCATCGGTCACGTGAGCTCCGCTTCTCCTGGCTTCTCCCGCAACTCTCGGGGCGTCGCCCCAGTCGATCCTGGTACGATTATTACCGCGACTGTTTAAATTTTGATTTCCGCGGCACACAAGCGCCGGTTTCGGCTGAAATTTGCGCAACGTGCCTGAGACGTCTCTGGAACCCAGTTCAATTGCCAAAAAGATGTCTGAAATTGCCTTCATTGTCTCTTTAAACCAGAAGGGGAGAAGGTCATCCGGCCCCGCACTCCGGGAGGTCTTGACCTTAGAGAGCGTTGCTTGCAGCGCTTCAGTGCTTAATGTCACTGAAGGGAGCTCGGGCCGGTTGTCATTGCTTGTAAAAGGTTGAGTAGTTAGGACAGTTGTTGCTTCCTGCACGTGAAATGTTGTGGGAGGAATGCCGGAAGAAGAGCCGTTTATAGTACAGAAGTGATCAGCAAACTTATTGGCGACACCATGAAATGTGTGCACCTTCCCATTCAGCTGGAAGCAGGGTCGGTGGGATGTTGAGCGCAGACAGTTGATGTAGGCCCAGAAGACTTTGCGATCAGTTCTGGCCTTTTCGGCAATTATCGTGGACATATTTTTGATGGGCACGGTACATAGTGGCCTTCAAAGCTCGCTGGTGATTCTTTGCCAACTCCAGTGCAGTGGGGCACTTGGAACGACGCGCTCTACGAAAGAGAGCACGCTTATGACGAGCTGCTTTACTTATATCGGAAGTGATCCAGTGTGAACGCTTCCGTCTCGAAGAACACGCAGTTGTGGGGACACACTCTTTCTGAATGGCGAAAAGAAAATCGCACCACAGTTCATAGTTTGATGACCAATCGGACCCTGACGCGGTCATGCACCTAGGTGCCAGGTGGGCGAGTTGGGCAATGTGACCAAAGCCCAGTTGGTTGAACTTCGAAAGCATCCGAGCATAATGGCTCGTGCGTTGCAAGGAGACTGCGTAGCGCAGTTCTATGGCCGAACGGACGCTGCCATTGAGGGCTTCAGACACATTGACTGGCTCCATGCGAGTGACATCGAAGGTTAACACCAGGTCAAGGTGACTCTGGAGGCCATCGCGGGTCACGTACGTGGGATGTTGGCACGTCCGAATCAGGCCTGTGGTAGTCATTGTCTCGAGGAGAATGTCGTCAGAGGTCTCACGGGGAACAGGATCATCGAACGTGTACCAGTCGACATGGGCGTTAAAATCGCTGACAACGAAATTGTTTGCGTATCGATCAGCTCCAACCCACTCTAGAGACGAGTCGAGGAAGCGGTATGCTTCATGGCGGGGGGCGGGCGAACAGTAAACACAACGCACAAACACGGTCCCTCTCGGGGAAAAAAGAAACTTTACAAATAACGTTTTGAGGTCTGGATCTTCGAGATCCCTTCGGCGGTTGACACGAAGGCACGAAGGAACTGCCGTGAGAACCCATCCTCCTCGACTTCCTCTACCCCTACGGAGAACACTGTACGTGTCAAGGGGTAACAATTCGCTGTCGGCGACGCTGTCGAGCCAGGTCTCGGCCAGCAAAATAAGAGAACACGCTGGAAACGAGGAAGCGAGAGCCTGCAGGTCAACAGTCATGTTTTTCACACCTCTGCAGTTGTTGTATTAAAACGTGGCGCCTTTGTTGATGCCAGCTGACTTGGACAGGAGCGAAACACCGGGCTGTGCCGGGTGCGATGGAAGAAGGGGGGTCGGGGCACTGTCGAACAAGTCGTCTGAGAAGGGAGGCAGTGAGCAAACAAGGCAGAACTATGGATCGCTGCTGATACCCAACTTGCGGTGCTGACTCAGTGACACGTGGAGACAGCCGCGATGGAACCATCCCTCGCACGAATCCCAGCAGACGGCCGTTTGATTGTCCCGTACCCGCGTCGCACAGCTTGCACAGGAAGGGTGTGGCGGCCCGGGGTTTGAAGCGATATCCCCCGCCAGCAGTAGAAAGCAGACGAAGCGATGACGAACGCGGTGTTCCTGCCGGAAACGATCGGCGGCCTGGTTGACGTAACTGAGAGAAGCACTGGTGTTCCGACGTGGTCATCGTTGCGGAGCTATAGCTATGCGTAATGACGTGCCCTATAAGAGCAGTCTGCAACGTCAACACGTATTATAAATGTGTATTGGGTCCTTTTAGCGCAGTGTTCGACACAATGAATTCTAAAGAAAAACGCTCTGACATATATTTTTGTACATACGATTGTAAAACGTTCCAAACTTTTTTTTTCTGTCACAACACTAAGCAATCTTTGCACTTATAATCGAGCACGAAGAGAAAACGCATTTCCGTTTTCCCATAGGAATGCATTACCGGAAGTCAAATTTAGACTTGTTGCTGTCTGCTTGAAAACGCAGCAGCACACTAGCACCACCTGCACCTCTAGCGTTTATTGTTCATAACTCTATGGTTTCGGCCTCTGCAAAACGAACAAAGCGGGCCTGCCTCTCTTCTTTCGTGCCCCCCAATTTCGAATGGCCGATGCGCCTTGACCTTCTTCCAAGTTGCGCTAAAGCTCACATTTCGTTCCCCGCCCGCTTCCCGTTGCAGATGGCGAACGGCCGACGTAGCACGTTCAGGAACCAGCTGTCGGCACTTGTGTGGCGGAACTACCTGCTCAAGAAGACCGAAAAGGGCAAGACGTTCTGGGTGAGTCTGCTGTCCGCCGTTGCGGGGACACGGGACGCTCGTTGCACCTTTTCAAGTGTCCCTACGTGCGCGCTGAATGGCCTTGAGGGTGTTCGCTTGAAACGCCGTTCACTTGTCTTCCATCGATTAGCTAAACCACACTTTTGAAAACGTCCGAGTTCGCTTTCCCGCAGAGCACGTAGACAGCCAATCACTGGGAACAATGGGAGGATCTCGGTGAACGTCGAAGCGCAGAGTAGGATTCGATCTGAAAAATGCCACGTGCGCAGGGACGAGCAAGTGGAACATCATGCTCGTTGCCCCTGTGCACATCGCATTTTTGTTTAGGCCTAATCGTATTCCGAGCTTTGTCATTCTCTGGGATTCTTCGATTGTTCGCCGCTATTAGCTGTCTCTGTGCCCTGCAGGAAAGCGAAGTCGCAAACCGTTTTAAAGTGCACCAAAAGGAGCGAGCGCTCGCGCTCCACTAATTAAGGTAAAAAAAAAAAAAAAAAAAAAACACGAGCATTTAGATACTCCAGACAGATCTGACATGAAAACTATATAGTTTGCCGTTTGGTGATTACGCGGAGTGTTTTGGCTATGGCCGCTCTTAAAGTCCGGACACGTGAGCGGACGCCACGTCACGGTCGTCACCGACCGAGTCGAAGGACCGGCGTGCGCGCGGGGCCCGGAGAGGCGTGACTGCTGTCTCCGGTGCAACGGGGCTGGGACGCGCTTAGCATGGACACGCGGTGGTGCGTGCCCACTTGTGGATGGGTCGATAGGCGAGTCGGGCCATAGCCTCCTCTATAATCACAAAGCCTGGCAGTTCGACGACGGAGCCATAGAGTACCCGGTCGCAGATTTGGAGCGCGAGGATCCGGTAGCACAGAGCATCAAAGAGCCATTTCTCGGGGAACCCAGAGGTGAACCTGGACGTCAGCTCCCAGCTTCTGCAGCGGCGAGGACTCGAAACACACTTGTTTTCTCGGTAGAAGTGTGTTTCGGCGTCTCGCCGCAGCGGGCGCCAGTCACGTGGTTCTCCTCTCATCCGTTGTCTGCCGCTCCACCTTTTCCATTTCGGCGGCCGCTTCTCGTGGCGATCTGCCAGGCTATGTCAGTGTATACGAGGCTATGGCCGGGTGCGTTGCGTGAGAGCCCGGTCTGTTGCTGCACGTGACGTCCACTTACGACGCACGTAAGACTCGGTGGGAAGTTATAGCCTTGACATTTCCAACGACCCTCTCGGAGGAAATGAGTGTGGAGAGCAAAACCGCTAGACGCTATACGATAGCGTGTGGCTGGACCAGTTTGAATCACTCGAGTTGGATGTGTTGTGGCCGGGACGAGTCCCTTCTGTATTCATTTGCACGCAAGAGCCATTACATTCGATTGTTCTGAAGGCGAGGTTCAAAGAGTTTAGCTTTCCGATAATGCGTACGAATATCCAAACACGAGTGCTCGTTTGACAATCAAAACACCCAACAGCCAGCGGTATGCATGCAGGAACACGAAACAGTTAGCAGCGCGAAAAAGATATGTGAGCAATTTCGTCTGTTTTGCTATTCCATATCATCATGAAAACTATTAGTGGGGTCATCAAAACTATTAGTGTGGTGGAATAGACTCATAATTACAATGTAGCGCAAAGACAACACAGGAAGGAGACAGAGAGAGGAAAGAACGCTTTCCTCTGTCTGTCTCCTTCCTGTGTTGTCTTTGCGCTACATTGTAATTATGCAAAACGAACTAGCCCAACAGCTCATTTTAATACAGAATGGACTCATCCTGCCCACCAACGTAGGCCGTGAACTTTAGTGGTTGTCAGTACCATCTCTGGGCGAAGTGCGCTGCAGAGGTGCGCTGCAGAGGTGCGCTGAACAGCCGACGTCTCGTTGGCGCCCACCGTGTGGCGCAATGTACGTCTTCTGGGTCACTGTATGGATTGTATGCTGATTTCTGCGGTATAATCGAGCGAACGCTTGTTTGCAAGCAGACGCGGAATTTGAAGCCAATGTCGTTTTGCATGTGGGCCTAGGTTACAGAGTGTTTCCAACAGCTCGATCGGGATTACGTGGCTTATCGACCGCGCTTGCATTGCGAACCGCAAGGAGGAGCCAAGGCGTTGATAGTCTGCGTCTCTAACTCCGCGACAACGCAACGCATGCGCACTTGCGACCAATCTGCCCATAGTTTGAGTTCTATAGGCTCTCAACAGTGTCTACACTGCGCACCGGGTCTACACTGTGCGCCTCTCAGCCAACTATCGGTGTTTTAACAAATGCAGGGGCCCTATTTTACAGCGGAGCTGTTAAGGGCTAGTTGCCCGAGTATCGAGTCCATCAGCAAACAAATGTGGACACAGAACTCTGGACAGCTACCGCCATCTATGAGCGACGGCGGCATCCAGACAACCTGCTTGCCTATTGTCTCGTTGCCGCCGTCGCTTATAGGTGGCGGCAACCTCTCCAGCCTTTCCACTCTTGCTTGCCGACTTGCGGCCGCCCATTACTTCATTCCCACCACAGTACAGCTTCGCTGCTCTTCCTTCTTCACCAGAGTGGAAAGGCTTAAAGCTTTTTTGTCTGACTTTGTGGCCTAACGACAGGTGGGATATGATACGGGAGCATGGCAGCATAACAGATCCTGCGGGTCCACGAAAGTAGTATTTCGGAAATAAACCGAAACCATCTGGAACTCTTACGCGAGATCTGTAAACGAACTGCTTCCTTGTCTTTTCTGTCAACGACAGAAACGCACGCTGGGATCTTTTAATCTCCCCGATATCTTTCTCTTTCATCCTTCCTTCCAGAGCAGGAATAAACGGCTACAACTAAACTGGTTGGAAGTTGGTTTGGTTTGGATGCTTCAAGTACCATGGGCGTCTCCACACACAGAAAACTAGTTTTGCTTTGAAATTACGCTACTTGCGATGCGACTACGTTTATAGGCATAAAAAAAGAGACACAGTTTCATCTTCCGCGTAAACGTTTTGCGTATGTTTTTGGCATTTCTTTCTTATTGGCTTCGAGGTGGCCGAGTTTGGTCAACTGAAAAGCTCGATTGGCGTAATTATCCAGTCTAGGCATGCCGATGCTTTGAAATACGGTACTTGGGGATAGACAGTGGATCTAATTGCAAACTGTAACAGCCGTACGGCTGTGTCCCCGACTTGTAGGTCGACTGGTTGAGGACGATGTGTATCGGAATCCTGACAACAAAGTACGTTATAACTAGGATTCTCTGTTTTCGGAGTTTATTTCTCGTGAAATTCGGAGGGTGCTTTTCGGAGTTTATTTTTCACTGGGGATTCGGGGTTTATCGGAGTTTATTTTTGTTAGATATCAGATTCTTTGAAATTCGGCATTTATTTTACTGCAAAAAATTAAAGAACTTTCAAAAACAAAATAAATAAAGTTCGGGTACCGTAACTCGTTGTCCCGAAGGAACCCGACGTGCTAAAAGGCAAACCCCTTTTTTACCGGTAGTTCTAGATTTCAAAGGAAACTGAAGTGAAATCTCCTCGGGACCACTGACCTTGCGTTCTTGTGAAGTTTAGTTGTAAAACTCCATTTTTTGGCTGTTGATTTTGTGGCTGTGACCTCGAAATTCTGGGTTTTTCGGATAAATCCGAATTGACGGAAAATTTACCGGCGAGTGTTTTTCGAATTTCTTCGGATTTATAAACACGGAACCCTAGTTAAAACAAGTGTATTCGAACGTCCAGTCGTTCCAGAATTAAAAAAAAATAATAATAATAAAAGAGATCATACATGTTTAAACATGCTGCCAAAGACTGGTTAGCACAGATTGTGTGATAGGCCTTCCAGAGAAGAAGGAAAGGACCTGTGAACGGTACCGCCTACCGAAGATTCGCTCCTATTTGTGACACACGCCGTGAGAGTCAAGCGAGATGATGGCACATTTTATTTTTATGCAAAATAAAGCGTTTCAACAACGAAGCGAGCGAACGCGCCTTCGCACCAGAGTTGGCTTTTGCGCTTTCCGAACACCGACCCTGAATAGCTTGTCGGCAAAGCAATTGTCTCATAATCTCTAAGTGGATCATCTGCAAATTTCTTTGGACATCCGTCTCTCAGCGCTTCTCTGCTAAATGCACCAGAATGGTAGTTGATCTGAACAACAAACAAACATTGCAATCTTCCCCGGAAATATTTTAGATGGCAGTCATAAAATATAAATAAGCAGTAATTAAACTTTTGAACGTGTATAGTTCTTATTCCACAGATCTTTTAAGTTTTTTGCATTCCTATAGGCAGCATTAAGGCCGGTTCTCACATGGAAGCTACTTATCGCCTGCCACGAGCAACAGTTTTGGCGGTGCGATACAAAGCTGGTGAACGCTCCGGTCAGCACGCGCTTGGCGCGAGGTTTGCGCTATGCTTGGAGTGCTCCGCTGCATGTGTAAACAGGCCTTTAAAGGGGCACGGAAACAAAATTCCAGCGCTAATATTTTAGCTTAAATGTGTGGCATGTTGTAGCATAACCTTAAAAACACCAGTCTTTTGTTGAAAGGTATAAGAAAACAAAATTTCAAGCTAGTTAAACGATTTTTCAATGCGCACCTCGTGGATGCCTGCGAAGATTAGTTGGGAGGTAATCTGTCAACGTTGGGAAACTTGCAACGTAGTCATGACGTAGCTGGAACCGTTACGTAGCCGCACTAAACATCACAGCAGCGCTGCTTTTTGGATTCAACTGTTTAAGTTACCTCGGCCTGCGATTGCGAAGCCCTTGTCCCTTTGCGAAGGAAGTCACCGAGATGCCGAGATGCCATGATAAACTCGTTGAGGAATGTCACCGAGTTGTGCCTGCGTCTTTGCTGTACAGTTCGAAGCCATTCTGCGTTTTTTAACGTCGAGCTGTCTCCTCGCTTCTGCATGGCTGAGAATCGTGGTTTGGTCAACAGCGATATGCCAATCCACCAGTTTCCGGACGACGAGAAACTTCGCGCCCTGTTGACCCGGCTCGCACGTCCGTCGTTTCCGACGTGGGGTGACGAGCGCACGAGCCGTCTGAAGTACCCCACGGGTACTTCTAGCCTCCTATATAGTGACAAAGCCTTGCTGATCACCACAAGAAGTGGCCGCTGAAATGGAAAAGGTGGAGCGGCAGTCAACGCACAAGAGGAGAGCCACGTGACTGGCGCCTTTCTGCGGCGAGACGACGAAACATACTTCTCCCGAGCGAACAAGTGTGTTTCGGGTCCTCGCCGCTGCAAGAGCTGTGCGCTGACATAAGGGTTCCTCGAGAAATGGCTCTTAGATGCTCTGTGTTACCAGATCCTCGCGCTCCAAACCTGCGACCAGGCACTCTATGGCTCCGTCGTTGAACTGCCAGGCTTTGTGAGTATAGAGGAGGCTATGCCATGACGCATCGCGCTTTCCGTTCGCTTTTCTTAGTGCGCTTGCTCGAGTGCACCATTTGGAACGAATAATATAACCAGTCGTTTCAAATACAAGCGTACGATTATCATTTACGGCTATTATTCGTCACGCTTGACTCATTTCCGAATGAAATTTGTATCTTTAAATTTTCGTTTTCGTACCCCTTTAATAAAATTACAAATTTGGGCTTTTTTTTAGAATATCGTAATTTTCCCAAGGACTGTAATTGTTTGGGTTAGTCATGGGCACGTTACTGCTAAAATGTAACAGTGTTACAGTTACAGTTACTCAGGGGAAAAAAGTAGCCCTGCTGCGGTTACAGTTACAAAGTAAGTTGAAAGAGTAACTTGTTACAGTTACAGTTACTTTGTTAATGTAGCGCCGTTCCTTCGTCGTTACTTTACAAAAATATTAGAAAACACTCAAAAGAAACCTTCCCCCAAAAAAGCTAAAACACTTCTTGAAAAAAAAAAAAGTTAGAGGTGAATTTTGGCGTATTTGTATCCCTTGAATCTTAATATCACTTTCGTTTTCCCCGAAGATATAACTAAACGCGAGAAAACACGAAAAACCTCCGGCCAGTCGTGACGTCATACTAGGATCTTTGAGCCGCCGAGCAGCTTGTCGCTCGTGTACGGGCAGAGAAAGAGACGTCCCGACTGGTGTCAGTGCGGAAAAATATACCTGGCAAACTTGCAATAGGAAGCGAGCATGCCGGCCGCGTCGCGGCGGTCGCCTATTGTTTACCGCATCAATTGTTGTGGCTTTCTTAGAGCGGAATAGCTACCTTGGAAATTACAGCGCTAACCCGCTACAACGCACAACCAACGCAGCGACTGGCAGAAGTTCCCCGATGCAACGGACCCGTTTGCCGCTAGGGGCGCCCTGGTCGGGGCTTAAATTAGATCCGCACCTTTTCAATGCCGGCCGCGTCGCGGCGGTCGCCTATTCTTTGCTGCATCAATTGTTGTGGCTTTCTTAGTGCGGAATAGCTACCTTGGAAATTACAGCGCTAACCCGCTACAACGCACAACCAACGCAGCGACTGGCTGAAGTTCCCCGATGCAACGGACCCGTTTGCCGCAAGGGGCGCCCTGGTCGGGGCCGGAATTAGATGTGCACGGTTCCTATCGCACGCGCGCGCGTGCAGTTGCAAGTTTGCCAGGTATATTTTTCCGCACTGACACCAGTCGTGACGTCTCTTTCTGACCTTTTTGAAAATAGCAAGAGTGCTCGTGCATAGCCTTGACAGGCGCTGAAGATGCGTGAGAGCAGACATTTCGAAAACTCCAAGTGGGACGTCACGCCCCGGGAAGGAGGGGCTTAGGAGCTACTTTAAAAAGTAATTTCTGCAGCCTCCGTGCACCAAATTGAAACATAATCTCGATGTTCGTGATCCTGGAGGCCGAGTGAAGGCCATTGAAGTGTTTTTTTTTCCGCAAATACAGAACCGCTTCAGTTTCCCATTAATATGACTTTAAATTGACATAGGTATATTTTTCACAAGACATTGTGTTGTTCACGGCAGTGAACATGATCTTTTCGAGAAACTAAGATTTTGCCAATAATTAATAGTGACATGTTTCGTTCTTCCTCTTTAAATTTTACCATGAATAGCTGCCTGAACAAGATCATAATTTAAGACAGTAATTGGGTAAATTCACTATAGAATTTGGCTTATTGTTACACTTTCGTCACGTTGGTTCTATGAATGCTCCGATGTATTTTACTCCTACGATTGTTTCACGTCAGAAGACGCGAACCCTTTCTGCCACTGCAGCTTCGTGACCGTTGGAGCGTGACATCGTTCGCGTGCGTATTGGGACTTGCGTGTGGAGTAAAAAAATAATCGACACCGCCAAGTACCTATATAAGTCTGCGAAAAGCCTCACCTACCTCCAGATAACGCCATCTCACTCAAATGGCGCGCGCCAACTCGGCAATCGGGCCCGAGCCCGACGCCGAAAACACTTCGACGCGTTGATTGGACGCGAGGCCTTGCCGAACGCTGAAACATCACTCGTGTCTTATCCGCGACTCTTCTACTATTCCGTTCCTGATTAGCTCCGAACTCAGCCGACGTGCCGATCCGATCGATAAAACAACGCCAAAAGTCCATCCTCGCCACGTTCGTTCTTTTTGCGGGATTGCTCTTACCGCCGGGAAATCTCCAAGCGTTTTGGCCAAGGGGCTGCATTTGGGGTCGGGCGCAGTCTTGAGGGCCGGAATGTAAATACAAAAATGTAAAGAAAAAAAAAACTTTAAGCCTTTCCACTCTGGTGATGAAGGAAGACCACCGAACCTGTACTATGGTGGGAATGAAGTAATGGCCGGCCGCAAGTTGGCAAGCCAGAGTGGAAAGGCTCAAACGTTTGCCATCTATGAGCGATGGCGGCAACCAGACAATCGTCAAGCTGGTTGTCTGGTTGCCGCTGTCGCTCATAGATGGCGGTAGCTGTCTGGAGTTGAGTGTCATCATTTGTTTGCTGACGGTCACGGTACTGGGGAAACTAGCCCTCAACAGCTCCGCTGTAAAAAAAATTAAATACGTTTACAACTCCGTAATGCCGAATTAGAGCGCAGCTCTTGAGGAGGAGGAGGGGAGGGTACGGAGTGGAGGGTATGCCTCTCTTCCTCCTCTCCTCCCCTTCTCCTCCCTCCTCCCTCGTGACGTCACTCGTGACCCTTGTGAAGGTCACGACCTTTACTGTGAGCGTCTTTACCTTCACGAGTGACCTTCACTGTGAAGATCGTGACATTCACGAGTGACCTTCGTGACGTCACTCGTAACGTTGCTGGTGACCCTCGTGGCCCTCGTGGCCCTCGTGACGTCATACGTGATGTCACGTGCGACATTATTATGAGAAACGTCCCATAAGGCAACTCGCGGTTACGAGTGACGCCACTCGTGACGTCACACGTGACGTCACGTGTGACGTAATTATCGGAAACGTCCCATAATGCAACGCGCGGTTATGCCGACGGCGATGGCGACGCCGCTCAAGCGGGAAATGTGCGCCTAAGAGCCGCGATCTAAAACTAAATAAATAGTCGTTTTTTCTATCTTCGTGTGCGCGTTTGGTGCATTTCGCGCCGCTGTTTTTTTTATTACACGAGTTCATTTTTGTGGCGGCAGCAGCGGGCCTGCTCGAAGCAGGCCATGGGCAGGGACCACAGTCAGCCGCGGGCCGATCGGAAGGCCTCCGCACGGGCCGGATTCGGCCCGCGGCCGGGGTTCGGAGACCCCTGGGACAGATCAATGACGCGCAGTAAAATTTGGCAGCGACCTTTACCTTTAAAGTCCTTCGACGCATGAAATGCATTGTAGGGAATTGGGGAGGGAATCGGTGTGTCACGTGACGTATAGTTTGCCGCTAAGTTCAGCAAGGAAACTGAATGGTTGTATAGGTCACGTGACGTCAGGTCATGTGACTTCGATTACCCGCTAAATTTAGCGAGGAAACTCGATTGGCTTCTAGGTCACGAGACGCGAATTTTCCCGCAAAATTTAGCGGGTAACTAAATTGGTGTATAGCTCACGTGATGTGAATTTCCCGCAAAAATTTAACGGGAAAACAGGATGAATGTTTGGCCACAAGACGCAAATTTTTCCGCTAAATTTAGCGGGGAAACGGTGTTGCCGTATAGGTCAGGTGCCGTCAATTCCTCGCGCGGCGTCAGGTGACTTCACGCGATGCCATTTTCGTGCCAAATTTAGCGGGTAAATTGAATTGGTCCATAGGTGACGTGGCGTCAATTTTTCCGCTAAATTTAGCGGGGAAACTGGTCTGGTCCGCATGTCCCGTGACGTGAGGTCACGCGACATAAACTTTTCTCGCTAAATTTACCTCAGAGACCGAATTCGCGCATAGGTACTTGTGTCATCAATTTACCCGCTGAATTTAGCGGGAAATGCACAGACGGACGGGCGGACAAAATGTTGGGATTGGAGGGTAGCGTTAAAGAGAAGTTCGTGTTCGTTAAAAGCGCAGGGTTGCCGCGCTTTCACTGGGTTTCATTGGTTTCGTCAGTGACGGCAGACGTACAATGACGATGCACTTTCGTCGCTTCTTGATGGGCTGCATCGGGTGGTAGCGTCAGCTGCGGTCAGGCCTAAAGTGAAACAGGGTGCGGATCTCACCGTGATGACGCCCAAGTGCTGCTCTGCTGTGTGTGGCCCGAAACAACCCATTCCCGTTTGAACCCGTCCCGTTTTGACCCATTCCCGAAACGACCTTCCCGTTTGAACCCGTCCCGTTTCAACCCATTCCCGAATCGCCCGTCCCATTTGAACCTGTCCCTTTTAAACCCGTTCCCGAAGCGCCCTTCTTATATGAACGCATAGCAGAAACACCCTTTACGTTTGAGCCCGTCCCGTTTAAACCCATTGGTATAAAGCCCCGCACATCTCCCCCTCTTCGCGAAACGTCTCCATCGTTCTAACCGTGATTTGCGCACAATTTCTCCATAAGAATGGGTTCCGAAATTTTGTTAATGTAATTAATGCAAAGGTGCCGGCGAGCTATTTAGTTATGTTGTGAACTAGTTTTTATTGTCAGCGTATTTTTAAACGGGTTGTGCAACAATTTTTAAGCGTTTGGCCAATTAACTGCGGAAATTAATCTGCGTCACCTATGCAACGAAAATCAGAAAACCAAAAAAAATGAAACAAATCGAAGGTCAAAGTGCCTCTCAACTCTCCAAGTCGACTTTCGAGTGACGTACTCTGGGGATTCAAGTAGTGCTCCCCTGGGGTCCTCTCTTCAGAAACCAGCCGCTTCCTCCGCGATTGTCGACTTTTAAAGGATTAGCGTCGTGAAAGGTCTTGGCGAGCGATCGACACAAAGGAGGGTTCGCCACGGGGCTGACGTCGAGTGTAGCAGCGAAGGGGGGCAGGTTTTGTTGACTTCCGCGTATTCCTCAGAGACTGTGTCATTTTAGTTCCCGTAACCCCGACAGGCGGCTGCAGATCGGCAAATAATTCGTTTTTTGCTTTGCGATTACGCAGCAGAATAGCGGTTTTTCGGGGAAAGGTGTCGCGTTTTTGGTCACTTGGGCTTGCATGAACAATATAAAAAATGCGAACTGCCAAATATTTTAACATTAAAATTATTGCACTGCCCCTTTTAAAATATACATAACTTTCAGACGAGCTCCAACGAAATATATTTTTCCTTGAACCACTTGAAATGTTTCTTTCAAGATGGTCCCCAAAATGTGGAACTACGAAACGGACTATGTACACTACGCGACAACGTTACCGCGAACGCAATGTTGACGACTCTTTAAAAGTTACTTAGAAAGGGTATTAGAAGGTACCAAATTGTACCACTTAGGTTAGTGGCCCAGATAAGCATTTTCAAAGAAACTAATAATATTGATGGCAGTCTTTTGATTCTTTTAGACAAACAGCGAAAACCAACAATCGCTTGTTCTCGCTAACAGTGTCGCGCTCTGTACAATATTGAAGTCTTAGAATAGCGTAGGCCAGCACTCTGAGTGAGCAAAAATTAGGGTTGCCTTAGGTTTTATATCGCGACGCTATTTTTAGGTTACCCAAAGCGCTTACGTACGTTATTCTAAAACTTCCTTATAGTGAACGGGATATTTTGAAGAGTGAGAAATCAGACAAGTTGACAGGGCCAGTGTTGGGTAAAGTACATCAAAAAGGTACTTCAAGTAAAGTACAAAGTAAATGAGATGTGATGTACTTTAAGTAGAGTAGTAAGTACACTGGGTGCAATGTACTTGAAGTGAAGTACTATAAATACAATGTACTTTAAAAGTTAAGTACAAGTATTTTAACACAATCTTTCATGATGTCCTTTAATTCCCCTATACAGTGATTTTTAATTGGTATGCATTGCCAAGGGGTAATCAGGGGCGCATGACCTATTTTCAAAAACAGCGGCAAATATTTGATAGTCAAGTGGCCATAGAGTAGTTATTTTCAGGAATGGAGCCAAACTCAGAAGTCCCTTTTCTGATTTGGCTTTTGTGCACTGCATTGTTGCACCCAAGGGGGTTAAATGTACTTGGAGGGAGCATGATGTCAGCCCCGTAGCAATCCGCAAGCAATCCCCTCATAGAGGAGTGTCCTCTTTTAATAAAAAAAACAAAAAAACAGTGAGTGTGAAAGCGAGCTTGTGGTAATTAATCATAATGTGACACCTGAGATTGTGGTGTGAAAAAATGAAAGAACTTTCAAGTCGAAGGAAAGACAAAAGAGAATGTCTCAAAACATTGTGACATTCTCCTCTGTTGTCTTTTTCTTCGATTTGAAAGTTTAATTGTTCCGCACCACAGTTTCAAGTGATAGATTATGATTAATTTTGCTCTCTTAATATTTTAAACCTCCTTGCTTGCGCTGCCTGACCGAGAAGTAGCCAGAGTTCAAAAAGCTAAGGGGAAACCGCCCCCCAGAACAAGTGGAGCGATGCATCGTCTGCTCACGTCTCTGGAGAGAGTAGAATATCCCTCCCAGTATTTCTTCGAAGATGACAAAGCATCGTTTCGTGATACAAAATTAACAAAACCAAATTTGGGGAATCTGAAAAAAGAAAACTCAAACCAAAAGTTTAGAAACAAACAGTTCCCAACGTTTCGGGGTCGACTTGACGCCTTCTTTAGGGGTGACTAAAAATGTAATGGGACAGCGCGAGCTTCGACCTCTCCTTCCTCTTCCACCGAGTTGATGTTTTGTGAACGTGACGCAGGCCATGGACGTAAATAGAAGGTAAGGCCCCGAGGGACATGTTAAGGTTCCCCGGTGTGTTCTGGATATGCCACGACTCCAAGAACAGACGTTTTCGAATATGTGGCTCCGTGTCCATCACGTGCGCGTTCCCGAAGTCGATCCGATGATCAAATACCTCGCAGTATGTACTTTGAGGTCGGAAATTGTACTTTCCTCAGAAAGTACCAGAAAAAATACTTTAAGTAGAGTACAAGTACATACTCAGAGAATGTACTTCAAGTAAAGTACAAGTTTCCTAAACCTACTTAAAGTAGTACTTTAAGTACAATGTACTTAAAGTACTTCCCAACACTGGACAGGGCATATGATTGCGACTTAATTTTCTTACGAGTGCAAGCACAGAACCCTCGCGCTCACAGAAAAAATTCATAAACTACAAAATGCTATCGCCTTTGTTGAGGAAGTCGAGCAGGAAAATTGCATTGTCAGAAAGGCGACACTCCGATTTTGATAGTTCGCGGCTGCCCCCTGGCCCTTACGGCACCACAATGAAAACATTTTGCGCCACACGCTGATGGCGGACTGATTTCCGTTCACGTGATATGAAGGAAAGTAGGCGCGCGGGCAGTTTTAGAGCACTTCGGGAATTCTCTTCTCGTTGGAGTAACAGCATCCTTGATTGGTGTGGCCTCTGGAAGAGCCCACGTTCGCTCGGAATACGGAAATTTGCGAAGCTCTAGGACTATCTTGCAAATACATAAGATGAGGAACACATAGAGGGGGACCCCATAGACAAACGCACACTGTGTTTCCGTTTGTTTTCTTGTATTCGTTAACCGGTCTCTGATTTTTGTCATAATGAGGACTCACCAGCTATGCCGAGCGCAAGTTCGTCTGCTTCTTTTGCGGGGGTTGTGGTGACGTCAGAACACCGAGCTCTGATTGGTTGTAAATGAAAGATAGTGGGTAGACCTCAAGGCAGCTAGCTTTGAGGTTTACCCACTATCCTTCAATCAGAGCCAATCAGAGCTCGGCATCTTTCTGACGCCAACGTAACTCCTGCGCACGAAGCAGACGACTTGCGCGCCGCATAGTCTTCCCTTCAGCGTAAGTCCGAGCGAATCCGACGTTATGTAACAGCGGGGCCATTCAAGTAATGCTAATAGTGCAACGTCATTGCGTTCATGGTCTTTCTGTGGGCGAGCTATCCCAGGCTAAACAAGTCAGAGTGTGATTCTGTGTTAGTTTGTCCTTCATAGCACTGCGCTCTGAGCTACGGAGAAGCAATCTTGTTTTTCGAAGTACCGTTATAGTAGCAGTAGAAAATATTCTTCGAACAGCAACCTTTCTGTACAACGATAGTCGTATAGGGTTTTCCCAGCTACATTCCTGGCGTCAGCGTTGTTCCAGGAAGAAAACTCATTTTTATTGTACACTGCCTGGCAAAGCTCGCGTACTTGGCTCCTGCCGGGCGGCAATGCCTTCCACTAAGTTCACGGTTGGCGGGGAACGCCGCTACATATTCCTCACCGCATAACTCGATTCGCGTGTATTATCCATTGTCAAGCAAACCACCACTCGTAACGGTATTCGTCCCAATTTCGTCTCAGGCAGGGACGTTGACTCTCCTGTGCAGTCTTTTCCCTTTCCTACATGTCCCCTCCCCATAAAAAACGAATAAATAAAACAATTACAGGCTCTTATTCATTGTAAAAATGAACTACGCTTCTCTAAACTCTCATTCTGTGCCCAAATGTAGAGCTTAGTAATCCGGACCAGATGCCAAAGTTTCAGAACTAAGCGTTATCTTATTCAAAAGTTATAAGTGATTTTCTGAAATTTTAAATGTGAAAATGGCCGCCCACGGAGCTCTTGAATGCAACTTCCTGAAGGTCGCCAGTTACTGAAAACGGGCGAAAACGGGCCCCATTTTCCAACTGACATTTTCAGAAAATAACTTCTAACTTTTGAATGAGATGACGGTTAGCTCTGGAACTGTTCGGGCCGTTAGCGCTGAATTTGAGCGGGAAAAGAGCATTCGGCGATGCGTAATTTATGTTTGGGTTAAAATCAACCCTGTAATGTTTTTTTTTTTTTTTTGGTGGGTGGGGTGCACCCTGTACTTGAGCGGCCACAAGACTGCCTTGTGTGTGATCAAGGAAATGAAAGGTGGGTATGCGTAGAATTTTTTGTTGCAACGCGCAAATGACAGCAATTAATGTCAATTCTTCGTATCACTGTGGCGAAAAGCTGCGGACTTCTTTCTGCCTAACGCGTTCCGCTGTGGTGCCCTTCCCAGGAGGTGATAATGCCGCTGCTGATGGTGGCCTCGCTCATGAGCATCCGCAGCCGCCTCATGCCGAGCTCCAAGCCCGCGCACCGCGGACCTCTGGGCCACGTGCTGCTCGTGACACCCTCGCACCTGTCCCAGGTCACGACCGAGCTGATGGCGGCTCCGGCCACGGCGCAGGTGGACGCCTTCATGCGCCAGGTCGTCGAGTTCCTCAACAACAACACCTACACCAGCGGCTTCAATTTCTCCCTCTACAACAACTCGAACGACATGGAGCAGGTGCGGCCAAGCAACGTTCTCGGAGAGAGAGAATGAGTTTGGAAAGGAAGAGATAGTCCTGTAGACTCACTCAGATGGGAGTCTAGCTATTTCCTTTTGGGGGGGGGGGAAGGAGGTGAGGGGATGGGAGTGAAAGATTCTCTCACTTACTTATGTGGAGGGCAAGTCGTCTGCTTATTGCGCAGGAGTTGTGTTGACGTCAGAAAGATGCCGAGCTCTGATTGAAGGATAGTGGTAGACCTCAGAGCAAGCTGCCTTGAGGTCTACCCGCTGCCCTTCAATCAGAACCAATCCGAGCTTGGCGTTGTGACGTCAACACAACTCCCGCAAAAAAAAAGCAGACGAACTTGCGCTCCGCATTGCGGACAATAGTGGTTCAAACCGAACTTTCTCGCTTCTTTGGCCTACCTGCTCCAGTTTCTGGAGAGCTGGGACCCGAATTTAGGATGGGATGCGTTGATGAGGTTTGACGCTTCTGACTATTTGACGTATGGGGAGATAGGAGAGCTTGTGGGAACCGCATACCGCAGAAATATGCCCGATCGAGTGTTTCAGCCAGACATATGCTGGTTACTTGAAAAATGTAATGGCTTACAATTACAAATTACCGAGCTTCAAATGTCATGGATTACCGTTACAAGTTTCTTTCGATGAAAAGTAACATATTACTTTACTCGTTACGTTACAAATTACTTTCACGTTTCTTTTTCCGTACACTTATCCAGAAAGCAAGAGAAACAATTTTGATATATTTTTAAAACATTCTACAACACTACTGTTTATTTCTCATACGCCCGTATCATGGTGGTCCTTGTAAAAATAAAATATTATATTTAATATGAAGAGTGTCGGTGCAGTCCCTTCACCTGTAAGCTGACAATACTTTATTTTCAGCTTCAGCCATCTCGGCAGTGAAGTAAGCCCAATGACTGCCCAACTTAGGTTGTCCTGTACTTCTTAATGAAGGTACTCTCATGTCTCGTCAATATAAGAAACTTCCGTTTCCCCCAGAATATGATCAAATTGTGAGTTGTTTGTAATAACGAGAGAAAAATGCATGTATACTTATAAGTATACATGCATTTTTCTGCCGAAACGAACAAAAATATACTATAATTCGTTTCGAAAAAAAAAAAAATTGTGTCTATTAGCGAGGTTTATATAAATGCCACATGACTGTATATCGAGAGAACTTGCTTGCAGAGGCTGCGGAGGTGTCAGCAAACGCTCGACTTATGTCCGCCGTTAGAAAGTTTGCAACATGTGGTGGCAGCAGTAGCGCTAGTCGCGCTGGCGATGGTCGTATCGTACCTAGTGCTTAAGTTCCGAAACATTTCACGAGGCTGAAGAGTGCCCATGCTGACCTGATGCGATGGGACGTGGGAAGTGAATCACCTTCGGAACTCTGGTCCTTTAGATCGTTTGTGATCAGGAATTCAAGACCTACGATAGTTCCTGTGGATATAATATGTGTTTATGTTTGTTCATTTGTTTTTTTCTCACAGGCGTACCGGTTTAATGTTACGCACTCGGCAGTTGGCATCGTCTTTTCGGATGACCTCGAGAAGTCTGGTTCCTACCAAATCCGTTTTCCCTTGCGGCATGTGCCTTCGCCTGAGGTGAAGCAAGTTGGAATAGGTAACGTAGTTTACCCATAATAGACCTAATCCGATACCCGCTATTTTATTTTCGAAAATTTGCTTTTGGGACGCTTCAAAATTGTGTAGAGAATAATTTTTTTTTTTTTTTTATGATACATGAACTTGATGTTATAACAATTTCGTGTCATTTCAATTCATCCTCGTTTATTTAATTAATTCTCCACATGAAGACCTTCCTCAAGCTTCTGCTTACTTGAATCGTTCAATCGTTACTTTTTCATTCATGATATAAAATTGTATTCACTTTTTGTACCTTCAGATTTCATAAGCTT
Source organism: Ixodes persulcatus (assembly GCA_013358835.2). Classification (NCBI taxonomy): domain Eukaryota; kingdom Metazoa; phylum Arthropoda; class Arachnida; order Ixodida; family Ixodidae; genus Ixodes; species Ixodes persulcatus. The sequence goes on from JABSTQ010005144.1 coordinate 70,524, forward strand.
GTATTATTATTTATAGTCATAAATGAATGGGGAGTTTCAGGAACTGCACCCTTATTCGTCACGCCAAGACAGGCTTCGTATCATGTGTGGCTTACAAAGTAGTTTAGCAGCCTATGGGCGTTTATTCCTTTAATGTGAGAGAAATGTAGGTGGTTCAAATCCGGGAACGCGACAGAACAGCACACGACAAAACAGCACGCGACAAAACAGCACGGTCAAAACAGCACGGCGACAAAACAGCACGCATATAGCAACTTCAAGTGCGTTCTTCACCTCTCTCTGCGCGAATAATATCGAACCTCCTTGACCTTTTCATTTTTTGTCCCTAGGTTATAAAGAAATTCATTGCCTATTTCAGAGCTTACCAAACTCCGCAACCCGGAACCCCCCCCCCCCCCCCCCTTAAAAAAAAAAAAAAAAATATCGCGTCACTACCCTCCCTCGGGCTTTTCACGAGGCTACAAGAGTCAATGATGAATACTAGTAGCAGTGCACATAATAAAATGTATGCTGAAGATGAACTAAACTTATAACCACAAAAAAAAAAAAAAAACTGGATCTGTCAGACCCACAGTTTAGAAGGCACGGCAGTTGGTAGTGGACCACGATTTTTATCACAACAGGAGTTACCGTTCGGCATCCAGCGTTAAGCATTCCCGTAAGGTGACAAGCGGAAAGCTTTGAACAAGCGAGTGCAATTGTTCGAACTTCCTTCAGCGATGCTCTTGTTGGTGCATTTGTTGGATTTTTCCGTGTCGTTTATAGTCAGCAGAAAAAGAAAAGGCCAGTATTAATTGAAAAAGGTCAGTATTTTCGAGGGCGTTTGGAGGGGGGGGGGGGGGGGGGGAAGGGTGGCGGGGGGATGCGACTTATTCCTGACTATATGACCACTTCCTTTCGCAGTTTTCAGCTTGTCTCAGAGGTCGGTTCAACGTTCAACAAAAGCTCCGGGGGCGCAGGGGTCTTCAGGTTGAAATCTGGGTCTTTGACCTGATAGGGACCTGATGGGGATAGGGATAGGGAAGAAGAAAATCTAATCGTGAACTGCACAATGCAAATCCAGCGCGCCCGTAAATGCCGCACACTTTTTAGCAACCTTAGCTTCCGTCTACAAAAGAAGGGAATAAATACGATCGTTTTATAGCCGTTTCTGTGGTTGTCGCGAATTTACCACCTCTCGCAGTCGTGAAAATAGGGGAAAATCGCACTGAGTACAATGCTTGCAAATTTCTGGATTTTGACATTTGCCTTTCTGACCGAAGCGGTAGTGAAGCTCATGTTTGTCCTGTGTACAAATGCGAGCGTACGAAAATAATGTCAGATCATGATAAGGCCCCAGTGCGTCTTGCAGAACAAGTAGCGTCGGCTGCCACAACAAATACAAATATCAGTACCTGGTTAACTCACTATACATTTTAAACAAACGCTTTTAAATATTACATTTTCGTCAGTATACTGATTTTCGTCAATAAACCGAAAAGAACCGAGAAGTTTATGAGTCTACAAATATTTACCGCAATAATTTCCGAACACACATTTTTTTGGCGCTGTGCTGTCTTGTCGTTTTGCTGTTTTTACGCTGAGCTGTTTCGACGCCGTGCTGTTTTGGCACGTGCTCTTCTGTCGCTGTGCCGTTTTGACGCTGTGCTGTTTGTCGCGTGCTATTTTGACGCGTGCTGTTTTGTCGCCGTGCTGTTTTGACGTTGTGCTGTTTTGACGCGTGCTGTTTTGACCGTGCTGTTTTGTCGCGTGCTGTTTGTCGTGTGCTGTTTTGTCATGGTGCCTTCAAATCCATCTAAATGAAAGGAAAAAAAAGAGAAAAAAAAAAGAAAACCAGGTTGTGAGTGTGACAACACTCAGAAAAGGTAAATATTGCAATTGAAAATTATGTTGATTTTAAACATTGTATTCAATTGCTTCCGATCTTGGAAATTCACCGAAACACTCGAATGGACATGTGTTTCATCTAAATAAGCGCAGCAAACACTAGAAATGCGCTTGAGATTAGCATACCGCGTATCCGAGACCTCCGCTTTCTCCCCACAGAGATGTGCAGAGTGAAGCACTTCATCTTTTCGTCCGACTCCGTGATGTGCCCGGCAGCCTCCTATTATTCCAGCGGCTTCAGCGCCCTCCAAGCTGCGATCGACTTCTGCTTCATCAAGGTTTGCGCCGCGCCTCACTAACGCACGTGTGTTTTGGGGTGTATTCCTGCACGTCAGTAATGAATGAATGAATGGACGGACGGGCAGGCGGACAGATCTCTGGGAGAAGGGAGTTTCGCTAAGGGGGTACTCCGGCGATTTTTTGAACTACCCGAACAAAGAATCTTTTCTGCATACCCTGCCGTAATCCTCTCCCGCACGCTATTTTTATCGTTACTAAATTTCAAATCGTTGTTGTGAAACTGGCCAGTGAAGTCGATGCCAAAACCAACATTCGAATTTACCCACGCTTTTCAGTGCCATGACATACCTGCCAGGCAGGCAGGCTTGCAGGTCGAGCAGGCAGTCTAGAGAGCAGAGCATAGGCCGCACACTTGCTCCGTGCGCGAATGCTGGAACGAGCTTTCAAAGCATTGACTTGACATCATCAAACCTACTGTTATCATTCGGTAATAAATTCTATAGCCTAGCCCTAAAAAGCGAACCCCTGGCTGCCACTGGCGTCACCTTCTTCGTTTTATTCTTGCCGGCAAGGCTGAGTTAAAAAAAAAAGAAGTACCAAAATTAAAAGTTCAACGACCCCGCAAAAAAACAGCACATTTTGGCTTGATACTTCGGTTGCTAAGTTCATCGATATTTGTTGACGTGTTTAAAGTAATTATTAATCGAATCGGAATCCATAAAAAACTCCGGAGTATTTAAAACAAATGCATTTCGTGCTTTAAAATGAAGGCTCGCATTGAGTTCTCTATCGCTGTGTGGGCCCCGCAGCTCTGGACCAAGGCAGACGCGCGGCTGCCGGAGCTAGTGGTGCGGCTCCTGCCCAAGCCTGCATACGTGGACCCGGGCACCACGTGGAGGTCTCTGGTGCCCCTCTACATGACGCTGGCCTTTATGCCCTTCGTGTCCGTGCTCTGCGTCAACATCGTACTCGAGAAGGAGCGCAAGATCAAGGAGGGCATGCTCATGATGGGCATGATGCCCTCAGCCTACTGGTGCGTAACCTGACGCGGTCTGTAGATTGCCTCAAACACTTCCCTACTCCCCAAATCAAGTCCGCCCCCCCCCCCCCCCCCACCCCCGAACTACTTCTGAAAAGTGTACAAACATATGGCACAGGCACACCCCAGGATCCCCACTGGAGTTATGGACACCTCATTGATTCAAAAGTCTGGATAAAAGTTTGCTTCTCAGGATGCCGCCGCTCTTTCTAGAGTCACCGATAGCTGAAGCAACGCAGTGCGTGGCTTGTCCCGGGCACCTCATTATCGCTCTGTAGCTAATGAGATTGCTTATTGTGGGGAGCGTTGCGTCCTTCTAATTTAAGTGGGAGTTCTAATCATGTTGATTTAACCTGAGACTGGGGTAGAGAAGAAGCATCAAAACGTAGAAGGGACAGAAAATAGACAGGACGACGTCTCAAACTCAGCTAACTGGTTTATTTAGTCCACCTCCTTATATAGTCTCAATCTCAAGGTCATCTCCACCAACACAAAACACAAAAGGACGAAGTCTATACAGTTCAAGCGCCACAGTCTTCACCACACAATGCAAGAACGTTGACAACCTTTACAGGTCGACGCGATAAGGCAACATCTATTGACCTTCAAACTTGAACAAAAGGATCGCTTTCCCTCCTATTCCAGACACAGTTCATACTTCTGAATCATAACTCTCCCTCTCCACCAAAAAAAAAAAAAGAACACGCACACACTGAAACGTTAGTTGGGCCAATACATGTAAGAACCACACAAAGCAAAAATCACAAGCAGGTCGCACTTCAAAAAAAAAGAAAAAAGAAAAAAGAAAAAGATTACATTTTTAGAAAGCCTTTTGAATTGCTTCCAAACTGAAGTGAAGCCTGACTTATGCAGTTGCCTAGAGACTTTATCCGCACTGTCTCCCTTACTACTCTCTTTACATCGTTCCTCTCTTTGTGTATTATTTCCGTCTCCGACCAGAGCGCCGTGCAGTTGTTACATTCATAAATATGTTTTGCTATTTCCGAGTTTTGTGCATTGTTCCTTACATTTCTTTTATGTTCGTTTAATCTATCATTTATGCAGCGTGACGTCTGTCCTACATACTTAAATCCACAATCCAATGGTATCTCATATACAACACCAGTCTCACAACATACCGACTTTTCCCGATGAGCCTTTTTGCACTCAGTCACACCTGTTTGAAATGGCGTCAGTTTGCTTAATCTAAAATCTGAACTAAAGACAATTCGAATTGTTTATTAAAGGCAGGAGAGAAACCGAAGAGAAATCGAGGAACCGCTTTGCTGTAATCCCATATTATCATGACATCTCTCACAACCTGAAGGCATGTGCGAGGCAGTTTGGAGTAGATACGGTCTTTAGTTCAGATTTTAGATTAAGCAAACTGACGCCATTTCAAACAGGTGTGACTGAGTGCAAAAGGCTCATCGGAAAAGTCGGTATGTTGCGAGACTGGTGTTGTATATGAGATACCATTGGATTGTGGATTTAAGTATGTAGGACAGACGTCACGCTGCATAAATGATAGATTAAACGAACATAAAAGAAATGTAAGGAACAATGCACAAAACTCGGAAATAGCAAAACATATTCATGAATGTAACAACTGCACGGCGCTCTGGTCGGAGACGGAAATAATACACAAAGAGAGGAACGATGTAAAGAGAGTAGCAGACATGCACACGTTACCCCAAAAAAGTAACTAAATACCGTTACTCGTTACTCGCTGAAAAAGTAACTAAATACGTTACTCGTTACCGATTCTCACAAGGAACGCTTGAGTTACAGCTAAAGTAACGAGTTACTTTTCACGTTACTTTGACGGTCAAATACAAAACTTTTTCTGGTTTCATGTTTTTTTTTTTCTTTTTTTTAAGTAGTTCCAGGTCAGCAGTAGCTGCCTCTCGAAGTTTTCATCAGTTATGTTTCTACGCTTCCTTGAAAATACATCTCCGTTGACGCTGAAGAGTCGTTCTACACTGTTAGCAAAAATAACTCGTCCAGACGTGTAAACCGTTGTCCCATAGCGGACACGTCGAAACGTGTTCGTTTTACACGCAGCCATGTGTGTTATTCGCCTACATACGAGGTGCCGTGTAAACTTAACACGCTACACCGTGTCTGCTTTCCGAGAAACACGGTCCAGCGTGTTTTTTTATGAAACATGGCGGCCAGCAGCCGAGAACAGGCGAGAGACGAGCCCAGCGAGCCGCGCGCCTTTCAGCCGAGTTGAAAGCACACAGGACGCGTTTGTTCTCGTTCGATGTCTTTTATACACAGTAAACAGTCTCCAAGCGGCGGACGTAGCTACGTGCAAAGGCGGCAAAGGTACGTACGTGCGTCGTCGGCGGTCGGTGGCATCGGCAGCTACGACGGAACACGGAACCGCTAGACAGATAAACGAATACCGAACTTACATGGATAAATAGCTCAAGGAAACTATTTGAAGGCGGGCGGTAACTTGCGCCACCTAGTGAGATTTTTAGCAAGCAGTGAAAAAAAAAACAATTAGGAGGTTATTGATACGCTCAGAACTATCACAAGTAGACAGCAACCCTGCATACATCACAGACAACACGAGTACCACATAGGACACAGAACCGACATATATACAAACACAACACCGACACTGCCCCCGACACTTCCTACAAACATCTTATTCTCCCCGCGGCGTATATAAGCTTGACATGTGCGGGTGAGCGCTTTGGTCGCTGACCGTTACAGATTTATAGAAGAAGACACAAAACACGGCACAATGAACAGCTGTACGTAAGAACTGCTTGCATTTAAAAAGTATGGAGGCAAAATCTGTAAAATTAGTCCGTTGCGAAAAACAACGATGTATTAACAATAAATCTTAAACCGGCCATGAAAAAGTGAAACTTTTTGTTATTTTCATGCTCGACCAGTGTTATGAGCAGTCCGACTAGCTTAAATCAGATAGAAAAACAAATTATTAGGGTTTTATTATTATGTATTCAATAATCAATGGAAATTACCCTTGCGCAAAGCATATTTTATGTAAGTATTTGTGAGGGACATCCGCCCAACACTTCACTTCCGCTAGTTGTAGTACGCGCGGTACACGTACGGGAGCAGAATCCTTCACTTTTGGGGCGTTTTGATGCAGTTTGTTGTCGTATGTCGTGTCGGTGTCGAGTGGAGCGGTGGGGCTTGGGAGTTTGTGACCGGTGTTATTCGTGATCACTAATGTGGCGCTGATGCGTTTTTTTTTTTTTTTTTTTTTTTTTTATACCGCCATTTTCCCCAACATTGAAAATTCACGGGCCCGTGGCACTGCATTATGCTGAATCGCGAGCTCCTTCTCTGTTGTCGTTTTTCTGGTAGCACTCGTGGATACTGCAAGCGTTTAAACAGTGTGCACCGTCTCGCCTACATGCGCGGTGACGTGCTCGACCTGTTGAAACTTATGCGGAGGGCAAGTTCGTCTGCTTCTCGCGCAGGGGGTACCGGTGACGTCAGAACGCCGTGCCCTGATTGGCTGATCGCGGCCCCCCTATCTGAGCGTCGTCTGCTCCTTTGCAACGTCGTCTGCGTCTGTCTTACCTTTCCTGCGACTTTCGAATGTGCAGAGGCCAGATTCACAAAACCATGTTACGCCGAAAGAGTGCGTAAGACAAAACGTGAGAACAAATTCGTATTCACGAAACGAAATTATCGCAAGTTTTGTTCAGGTTACGACGAAATCCTACGACGATCAACTCAGCATGGCCGACAGCGTCGCTCAGTTACTTGGTCGCGACGACCAACGGACGTTTATTTTTGTATGTGCTCTTCTCACGCGTCACGACTACAAGCAGCAAGAAAAAAAAGTAAAAAGTACTTGAAATAAACCACGACGAACAAGAACGCTGGATCCACAAACACCTGGGAAATGCTCCAACGGCCACGATTCCACCGACCCCGAGTAAGCGAGCTCGGCAAATAGGCCTAGCAGGCACAGCGGTGCTCCGACGGTCCTTGGCCAAGACCGTCTGCCCACGACCGGCTGGCGTGCTGAATGGAATATGCCCGCGCGACCCTTGTGAACCCTTCAATCTCTTCCTCTTGTCATCGCCTCGTTTTCCGAGGCAGCGGCGACTCTCGCCGGTGAAAAAGCGGTGAATCTCCGACAGACGCAGGAAAGGTAAAGCAGCCATCGCTTTGACTAGCAGACGTAAAGCAGACGACGTTAACTGCGCCAACCCGCCGACGCCGTTAAAGAGTGAGGAGTCTCGCCGCACACGCAAGGAGGGAAAAAGTATTTGGGTGGGAACTTGCGGACACTCTCGCTTCTTAGCAGACAAACCTCGGCGCCTCGGGACACCTCGCCAGCGAGTCCCTTGACTTCCCTCCTTGATGCGCATCTGCTAGTTGTTCGACAAAAACAACGTACCGCTCGAGTTATTTCGTCTCCCCTCTCTGAAAGGCGAAGTCGAGCTCGCTCGTAAAGACCTGCACTTCCGAAAGTCGCAGGAAAGGTAAGACAGACGCAGACGACGTTGCGAGCAGACGACGTGGCAAAGGAGCAGACGACGCTCAGATAGGGGGGTCGCGATCAGCCAATCAGGGCTCGGCGTTCTGACGTCACCGCTACCTCCTTTCTCATGCGCAGAAGACGAAAATGAGCCCACTTGCGAGGCGTATTGTTTCCGTCATTTTGGAGTACGCAAGGCAGTTATCTCGCTGCTCTGGTTTCGGTTATAAAAGTATGGCAAACCGCTTGTAGTTCCCGCCCTCAGTACACGTTGGACATCTTCCACACTTTGACACCGGGTAACTGGATGAACGAGGATTTACATTTACTTCAGAGGTCACTCGCGCCGATTCCTCACCGTCGAGCAGCAGGATCAGCTGGCGACAAGCCGCGGATGAAAGGCTTGAGCATCAACAGCCCAAGTGCACTCGGTGCCGATGCGGGCGATGCGGGTTTCTGTCAACCGGTAGCCCAGCACAAACCGTGACCGTTCCAGCTCTTCGTCACGACACGGTGTTGCAGAGAGCAGGGTATAATACAACTACACGGACCACCGAAGCGAACGCACTGTTATCGTAAATCTTGGCTTGTGATTGCGCCTTTGTAGATCATCTTATTCGTTTTGCTGGAGACGCAAACGACGGGCATAGCAAAATCGTTTGCATATTCCGCATACCTTGCAAAAGCATTTACCCAGTCCCCTTGCGAAAAGCGCAAAACACGGAGTCCGCACCGTCCTGACTTACTAGTCTTTCACCTGCTTTAGATCAGTTTGGTTTGTACCTGCTAGTAGGGATGTCTACTGAAACTGCAACTTGAAACTAGGGGCAGTGCCAGAGAGAAAAGAAACAAAGTCGGGAAAGCTTGCTCGCTCTCCCAATCTCTCGACTCTCAAAGATTGTACCATAATAAATGCACGCCTCTTCCCAAAGTAAAGAAAAAGCACTATGTTCACTACGTAAAAAAATGCTCTCAGTTCATGCATATGTGGGCACGTAGGAAATCTTGCCCTAATTTATTCACACCGCATGATGAGCGCAACAAACTCACACGAGTCACACGAGATTTACAGGAAAATATCGGTGGTGATTTAAGTTTCCCTGAAATTCTGTATAACCGGTTGTTTGCAGGACCGAATCATCTACTCGAGCGGTGTGCGTCGCTGTGCAAACACGTCGCTGTGCAAATGCAGACCAACAACACGAAGCATAAAAACGGCAGATTTAGGACAACAATCCGAAGCCCATTGTTCAATTAAAACGACATAATTTTGTTGAAAACGCCCGGAGCTTTTTACTCACGGTATGCGTCGGGAATCTTCCACATTTTGAAACGGAACGAAGGAAGATTTACTTTTAAAAACGCTCGCTGCGTCCTCCCGGACCCGTTGAACCTTTACTCCACAAGAACCAATTCGAGGTCCACGTTAGTGTGGGTTTCTACCTCTAAGCACCGCATCACACACCACGAACGTTTCGGCTCTTTCTCGCATCGCCGTGTTGCCCCAAACAGAACGAGATCGCCGAAGTCAACGCAGCGCTGTCGTGAACCTTGGCTTGTGGTTGCGCAGTCGCGGACCCTGCGACTCCCTTCGCTTTCAAAGCACACACGACGATTACGAATGATACTTTCCGTCTTCCGGGAACATCACAGGGGCACTTCTCCGGTCACGTCTTCGCTATGTGCTCGCAAACTGCGAAGCTGCGAAGCTTCTCGCGTCCTGTCAAACCAAAACAATAGCGGCGCCATGCGTTGATGCCAGATTTTCTCCGGTCAAACAAAAACAACGAAAGCAAACCGGCTCTAGCTTCCAGTGTACATCGGCGTTGCGCTTGCGCCGTGGCTAGATCGCTTGCAGTTGAAGGTTGAAGCCAAAACGAAACCAACTGCGATGTCACGTGTTCAAATTGAGGACACGCTTTTTATATCCATGTTAACTGTTTAAAACGAATAATTAGACTCATAACATTATTTGTAGTGTGTACGAAAATATTATCAAGATCCTTAAACTAAATACAAACTTGGGCGACATGAGGGAAGCCACATTGCCATCGACCAGAAAATGGCAGCAAGCACGGTAAGCGCGGGTTTCGCCAACGCCCTGCGACATGGCGCAATTGCTTTTGGTGCATATCCGTCTCCGAGACATGTTTCTTTCCGCGGCATTTGTCTCAACGGTCCATTCTAAGTGTGTCCCCAAGCATTCCGGTGCTTTGATAGCCGGCAATGCTGCGGTCGTCGCCGGGGGTGATGCGTGTTTTCGAGGTCGGCTACACGGTTGTGCGTGTATGACCGAACCAAAACACGTTTTTTACAACCTCGCTTGTTTTGTGAACCAGTTATCCGTTACTCAACGTGTAAATTTATGGTAATTTGTGTAAATAGCGTGTTTTTCACCCCAAATATTCACCATTTACACGGGACTTGCTAACAGTGTACCGACGCGCTCGAAGGAACGGCAGTGTTGTGCTTTAGGAAGAGCTGGTGAATCTTCGGGAACTGCGCCTTCATTGAGGACAGCGGGTAATTGGTTCTGTGCCTTCCCGTGTTCGCACCCTCCGGGTTTACATTCGGTCTGTAGACGATTCTAGAAGGTTCAACGAACGAACCTTATTGTGTTTGCTGGGTGAAGGATATTCCCAGGTGTAAAGTTCAGTACAGAAACGTTTATCGCTGGACACGTCAGTCGAACTGCTCGACTGACGTGTCAAGCGATATACGTTGCTGTACTGTCATACTGTTTAGTTGTTTTTCGGGTTGCCCACCTACCGTTCTCTCAATAGACGCCAACTCAGGTTAGAATAAAAACAAGGCCGTTTAAGCGGTGTTGTACACGTTACTCCTCAGAAGTAACGAGATACCGTTACTCGTTACCTGACCTCAAAAGTAACTAAATACCGTTACTCGTTCCTTTTCTAAAAAAGGAACTAAATACGTTACTCGTTACCGAAAATAGTAACTAGGTAGAAGTAACTCGTTACTTGTAACGCGTTACGTATATGTCTGGAGAGTAGTAAGGGAGACAGTGCGGATAAAGTCTCTAGGCAACTGCATAAGTCAGGCTTCACTTCAGTTTGGAAGCAATTCAAAAGGCTTTCTAAAAATGTAATCTTTTTTTTTTTTGAAGTGCGACCTGCTTGTGATTTTTTGCTTTGTGTGGTTCTTACATGTATTGGCGCAACTAACGTTTCAGTGTGTGCGTGTTTATTTTTTTTGGTGGAGAGGGAGAGTTATGATTCAGAACTATGAACTGTGTCTGGAATAGTAGGGAAAGCGATCCTTTTGTTCAAGTTTGAAGGTCAATAGATGTTGCCTTATCGCGTCGACCTGTAAAGGTTGTCAACGTTCTTGCATTGTGTGGTGAAGACTGTGGCGCTTGAACTGTATAGACTTCGTCCTTTTGTGTTTTGTGTTGGTGGAGATGACCTTGAGATTGAGCTATATAAGGAGGTGGACTAAATAAACCAGTTAGCTGAGTTTGAGACGTCGTCCTGTCTATTTTCTGTCCCTTCTACGTTTTGATGCTTCTTCTCTACCCCAGTCTCAGGTTAAATCAACATGGTTAATACTCACCAGCTCGCCTGCACCCTTAGGATTTTTTCTATGAGTTCTAATCATTTGTGTATAGACGCTTTCAGCGCGCGCCAAATTGAGCCGCCATAGCCGACCCTCTTTTGTCTTACCGAGATGCCGAGCCACTAAAGCGGGCGTTGACGTGTCTCCACAAGGGCCTATGGGGGGAGAAGGACGCGGTAGAATCTAAAATGGCAATGACCTGACCTACTGTGGTAATGATGAAGTGGAGCGAACGGAATATGAGGGAACAAAAACTGAAGGTCGTTTATGGCGGCGCCCATGCACAGCTGCCTGAAAGCGTCTATAACGAGCTACGTTAAATCCTTTACTGAATAGTGCATTTGCTTATTTCGTGAGTAAATATACTACTTGATGAAACGGGCGACACCATCTACACCGCAGAGCAACCGTGCACCAACGCACGCACAGCGAACGAGGCAGGAGCCTCGCACCACGAGCGGCACACACGCGACACAGAGCTCGGATGGAATACGCCGGCTGGAACCCAGGCTCGTCTCTTCTGACATAGACATTATCTCGGACTGGCCCGTTTGTAAATATCTATCTGTAAATTATGTAAATAACAAGTGTGTCAGCAAAGAATGCCTCTTGGTATGATGACCACAAATTGGTGACCCGGACTGCCAGATAGCTTGGACTACGTGCCTCCGACTCCGAGATGTCCCACCCTGATGGCCACGGAACATCAGATGGCGATGCAGCGGCCGGGTCTGCTACGCTCCTTCACACGCTGCCGCCATACATCTGAAGCTGCCAGATTTTTGGACAAATGGTGCAGAACTTTGGTTCCTTCACGTTGACGCCTTTTTCCGCAACAACCGCATCAATTCTCAGCGAGCCAAATTTGATTATGTCGTGACGACCCTGCCCCAGGCGACCACATCAATCGTAAGAGATCTCCTCCGTGCCCCTCAGGAAAATCCTTGCGATGGCCTAAGGGATGCGTTGATCCAGCGTACTACCGCCTCCGAGCAGAAACGACTGCAACAGTTGCTGACCGCCGAAGAACTAGGCGACCGCAAGCCGTTCATCTTCTTCGCCGCATGCAGCAGCTACTAGTAGATAGAGCCGACAACCTGAATAATTCACTTATCCGCGAGCTCTTTCTTCAAATGCTTCCAAATAACGTGCGCATGATACTTACAAACATCCGACACAACGTGCTTTGAAGCGCTAGCACGCATGGCGGACAAGATCATGGAGGTTGGTTCCCCAGCTCCTTACGCCGCCCACAAAGTGCTTCCCATGCAGCAGGTTCCACCTCTCCCCAACGACATGAAGCGTTTTGAGATCATCCACCGTCTCTCATCAAAAATCGACCAACTATCGGTGCAGGTTGCCGAATTTCGAGCGTCGACCACCTTTCGTCCTCGGTCTCGCTCCTCCAGTTTCCACCGAACCACTGGACGCAGAAGCTCTCCAAGCTCGACAAACCGCATCTGCTGGTACCACCAAAAGTTCGGTGATGCGGCAAACAACTGCTCGCCACCCTGCTCAATGGGAAACGCGAGAGCACCACGTTAAAGTCGGCCAATGTGGTGATCTCAGAAAAGAGCCGTCTTTTCTTCATCACTGACAAGACCACCAAAATTCGATACCTCGTGGACACAGGCGCAGAAATCTGCGTTTATCCTTCAACTCCGGAGGACCGCCGACACCGTCAGCCTTTGACATCTCTAGCAGCGGCCAACGGCTCAGCTATTAACATCTATGGTTTGAAATCCCTCACTCTCGATCTCGGATTAAGACGGACTTTCCGCTGGATATTCATAATCGCAGACGTCAAGTACCCTATCCTTGGCGCGGACTTCTTACAGTTCTTCAACCTAACCGTAGACATGCTTCAGTACCAGCTTCGCGATGGGGAGGCGCATCTACACGTCCAGGGAATAGAGGTCAAAGATCGAAAGCTTCAGCTTCACCAGCCATGTCCCCCAGCCTCGACACAATGGGAAGCCCTTCTCTACCACTTCCCGAGACTAACACGACCATCATTCCATGCCGCATCCACGCAGCACACCATTACTCACTCCATCGAGACTACCGGACCACCCGTCTTTGCTCGACCTCGGCGACTAGCTCCTGAGTAGCTAACAATCGCAAAGAACGAGTTCGAACACATGATCGAGCTTGGCATTGGTTCGGCCTTCATCGAGCAGCTGGTCGTCCTCTTACACATGGTCCAAAAGAAAACCGGAGATTGGAGGG
>JABSTQ010005145.1:0-18733 GCA_013358835.2 Ixodes persulcatus
AAAATTGTAGGGCGAGAACCCGACTACTTGAGGGATCTTGCACGGCAGATCAGCTGTTCATGATATTCCAAATCTCACGAAAGATGTCTCCCAGTTCGTGAGAAAGCAGTCATCACTTAAGCCTATCTATCTCTAGCCAAGCTATATTGTATCTTGGAGTACAGACTAAACCAAAACATGTAAGTCAAAGACACAACGGACTACAGAAGTTGCCAAGCAACTAACGATACTTTTAACTGGATAAGAACCGGGCACATATAAAGAATGCAAAATAGACGAGGAAAGGTCACCTGTATCTTCGAGTGAGGGAGTGAAAATTAATTTAAATTAACTAAGAATCTTTCACGAGCAATTACAGGGTTGGTAGGTTCCCTGCAATTAGTCTTTATTCGACACCTCAGCTGGCATCTCGTCTAGTAACTTGTTGCAGGATGAGCCTCAGCGTCGTCCTTGCAGGTGTTCACGAAGAGCACGCTACAGATCCTCGCTGACGTTGGCGGAATCAAAACTGAACCGCCCCCACTGAAAAATAAATCAATAATATAAGATCTCTGGTGTGATTAGCGGAAAATCGACACGAAATAATAAAAACTATTATTGTCCCAGACAAATAAAAACGTAATCAGGCTTTTTCTTTTAAGTAGGGGGGGGGGGGGAGGGGGGATGCATGTGCATATTATAGGGTCGTACATGATGGCTATAAACAGCTAAAAAAACGGGAACACACATGGCAGGACAAAGCAGTACTCGCAACCCCCAAAAGCCCCTCCTCTATCCAGAAGTCTGCTGACAAAGTAAGAACGGCAGGGCGTCCTTTCTGAACGGCCGACCTCCAGCACGTCTTCGTTACCCTTCGCTTCGATTTGGCTGTACGTGCACGCTCGAGGCTGGCGAGATCGAAGCCCTATCGAAGGTTGGAGGCTAGTGCTGGAGGCAGTGGGAACTGAAGCTCCTCCCAACCGTTCTCCACCTGTCACTGATTCTAGTTGAAATACTCATGCCAAAGGGATCCAACATCGCAACCGGGGCCCCGTCAAGCACCTCGAGGGAAGGGACAGACGCGCACGTACATAAAATATTCCGTCACGCAGGCACTGCCAACTGACTTTCACGCGTTCGGTAGTCATGCTCTTATTGTTCTGACACCAACTTCATTTCGTTTTTCCGGCGTATTGAGCAAAACTGACCTTCCAACGAACGAGAAACTTACTTTTGTCGAAGCACTGACGTGGTCCAGGCTCGACGCCGTTCGAGTCTCGTACGGCTTTTCAGGGAAGCGGTAGAATTTTTAGGACTGACTACAACAATATCGGAGGTTGTTACTGCGATCAACAACGAAATATTTGTGCTAGCCGGGCTTTTATATCTTCTTTATCGCAATTAATACTATTGGCTAGCGTACCCGACCGCCTACGGCGGAGAAGCGAGGCGAAAAACAACGAGCCACTCGGATTGGGGCGTCCCGCCAGGGGCTCGAATGGCGCTGTCGTCAGCGGCGAAACTTGAGCTCTTCGGTCCTATTCGCGCTGTTGGTAAGCGCTTGGCGGCTTGGGGACCAATCTTTTACGATTGCAACTCGATACTGACGTGACACTCGGCAAAGGAAGGTTGGACCGGCATTGCACTTAGCTCCCACGAACTGTTATAGCTCGACAGTGACGTGCAGTCGGGTCAGAATAAAAAATGGCATACTAATAACAAAGTGTATACATACCGTGTTACGAAGGTAATCCATACGGCGTTTCTTTGAGCTCTATATCACACAAAACAAGAAGATAGAATCGACGAGAGTCCTTTTTCGACGACAGTGTTCATCAACACTGCCTCGGAAAACAAGGGGAAGAGATTAACCTCACCTCTTAATCTAAAATTGAGGTCAGCGATGAAACTATAATACGGGAAGGGTCCACAAGGGTCGCCCGGGCATATTCCATTCAGCACGCCAGCCGGTCGTGGGCAGACGGTCTTGGCCAAGTACCGTTGAAGCAACGCTGTTCCGAGTCGGAGTGCCTGCTAGGCCGCTAGGCCTAACCGCTAAGCTCGCTTGGTCGGAGCCGGTGGATTCGTCGCCGTTGTAGCTTTTCTCGGGTGTTTGTGGATCCAGCGTTCTTGTTCGTTGTTGTCTGTCTCAAGTACGTTTTTCTTGCTGCTTGAAGTCGGGACGTGCGAGAAGAACACGTAAAAAAATAACAGTTCTTTGGTCGTCGCGAAGTAGTAACTGGGCGACGCTGTCGGCCCGGTCGGCCCTACTTCGCAGGTGCAGTAGTTGTTTCGTTTACCACACGATAGATGGCGCTTGGCTCTCCGCATACACTAACTAACTAACTGAGGAAGATGAAGGTCATGGATCTTAAACGGGAGCTAAAAGCAAGGGGACTTTCAACCGTTGGATCTAAGAGCGAACTGCTAGATCAACTGCAAGCCGCTGCGGAAGTACCTGGCGATCTGCTGAGAACTGTACAGTGTGAAGAACCATCACTAGACAGCGACGGGGAGCTGAGCGCCGATGTGTTGCTGCCGGAGGGGCACCTACGAGCTCTTACCGAAGACAAGGAGGGTGCCGCAACGGTCAGTGACTTCGAGGGAAGCTTTCTGACACCCCCGGAGTCAATGCCTACCCCTGGTGAGATCCAGGACGGATCGCTTTTGTCTTCAGAATGGCGGATGGCCGCAAGGACCCAGTGCCGGCCAGATAAAGGGACCACTGTGCAGGCTTCACAGCATGATATAAAATTGATCAACAGTCCAAGTACTAAGCCGCAAGAACCTCTGACCAGTATTTCCTGCAAGGGCTGCGCAATGCTAGAACAGCTATGCCAGACGCAGCAGAAAACGCTGGAGGAGCTGGGGGTGCGTCTAAACGGCTTCGCCGAGCGCCTCCAGAAAACGGAAACGAATGGTAGCGCTCTAAAACAACTGCACCGAAGGATAACAACAATAGAGGCACAGCTGAGGGAGGTTACGAACCGAAATGGGACCTTCCGAGGCATGGAGGCTGAATCACAAGAAGCAATACCTTCCACTAGCAACGAGACACTGCCATCGATGTCGAAGGAGCAGTCGTTCGAATCACGTGTGCGTCTGAATGTCCAAGATGTCCATGGCCAGCTGGACAACATGATTACATTTAATAGGGCATCCCAGGAATATCTTGATAGCCATTAAGGTGTCAACGAACCGCAAGCGTTGGATACTTCTTTAAAACCAGTCGCCGAAAGACTAGATGGCAGCAGCGACATAGGGACTGACAATGGCGCGGATGAACCTCACGACGCAAAAGACCCAGATGCTTTCAGAAATAGGGACGCAAGTGGAGGCGTATCCAAGCGGTTTCGACCAGCAGGATGTTACGAGACTACTAAGGGAACGCCACGACCGAAGAGTCCTCCCCAGAGACCTCCCCAAGGTGTGACACGGGAGGTCCTGGTCGCTGGAGACAGTAATGTGGCGCGGATTGCTGACCTCTTCCAGTCTGAGGTAAACAACAGAAGCTGTGTGGAGATACTGCTCCACAGAAAGGCAACAGTTGAACGAGTCCATGCAATGATCGACGAATACGAGGAACAAGCCCGTATGATACCTCGCATGTACATCTTACATGTGGGGATTAACAATCTGCTCAGGGGAGACAAACCAGAGCATGTGGTGGAATGTCTCCAAAAAAGATGGAGTTCACGTAAATCGGCACTCACTATTTGTTCGGTCCCAGAAGTCGTGACCAAAGGAAAGGAAGTGCATGCGGTGACGATGCTACTCAACGCCAAACTCAAAAGCCTATGTAAGAAGATACGCGCACGATACGTGGATTTAGGACGAAATATAGATGATCAAAACACCATGGACACAGATGGCGTACACTACGGGAGGACGGGAGCCCAACTAGTGGCCCAGCAACTAGCCTCAGTCGCAAGCCGTTTTTTAGAAAGAGGAGACGTAAAAAGCGCTGGCGGAAAAGGAAGACAGAAAAGAAAGCTTTCGGACATGCGCGACTATCATTGGAGGACCGGTCAGAAGTGGAAGAAACCTCCTCCAGGCTTCAGCGATCATCTCCCAGAGGGACACCGGAGCACTGCTTCCCGCCTGATCAAGCCGTCACGCCATTTATATCACAGAGGCTCCGACGAACAGCCGCCCACAAAGAACAATCCAGCGTTTTTCCCAGTCATGCTGCCCTCCAGGACAAAGGAAACAAATGCTTCGGTGTCATATCTGGAACCGCCGCAGCTGGGACAACCGCTGCGCTACTCTGTTCCAGTGAACCGACCCCCGGTGTGTGGGCTCCCACAGAAATCGCACACCGTAGACCCAGAGATGCAACTGCTTTCGGCAACAGAAGCTCCAGGGTTGCAGCAGTGGATAACCACACGTGCGCCACCATACGACCATGTATCACCGGAGTGGCCTCCCGAAATGAAGTCACCCCACCAGCACAAGATGCTGCCAAATGGAGGGCCCCCGACCCATTGCTTGCAATCTCCGTCATTCCCAACACCTGCGAGTGTTGCTCAACTGTGCCAGCCTCTTCTGCCTCATCCACAAGACCTGCGCAGTATGGTGGCAGATATTGTAAGGCAACAACTGAGCTACCTGGACCAATGGCACCGCCAGTGAGAAGGCTCACAGGCAAGGGGGGGGGGAAGACAAGTGGCCAACGGGGAAAAAAAAGACGGAGGCGACGTAGATGCAGTAAGAAAACCACGGAAGCGGTGGGGTTTCTCAACCTCCACGGAGCGCGACGGGAGCAGAAATGGGAAGAGCTCTACGGCGAGTTGGAGGGAGAAGATATGACCCTCTTCGGGGTAGCTGAGACGCACCTTCGTGATCTCGAAGAACCACCGACTTCGGAAAGCTGGTACTGGGCTGGACGCAACCGACTGGAGGGGACGCGTCGAGGTGGAGGAGTGGGAGTGGTGTGGCGTAGCTCATCCGTATGGCACAAGGAGCCACGAGAGTGCTGGGATCACATCTGGGTAACAGGAGCGATACTAGGTATTCCGGTCGCCGTTTGCGTACTGTACCTATCGGTGGGAGCTGCCCGCCGAGAGGAGAACCAAGCGTTAATAACATGCGTGATGAACGATGCAAGGGCCCTGGCTGATACGAAAGAACTACTCATAATGGGAGACTTCAATGGACATCTTCATGAACTGGATGGCTGGGAAGATGAAAATGGACGGCTGCTGCTGCAGATGAGTGAAGATCTCGCCTTGGAAGTAGTTAATCTAAGAGGTTCATGTGAGGGTCAATTTACTTGGAATGCTCGCGCAAGCAAAACATGTATTGATTACGCAGTAGTGTCACACAAGCTGGCTCGTTATCTTGTTCAAGTTCACATAGACGAGGCTGGTGAACACAGCATCGGAAGCGACCATAACCGAATTAAGCTAATATTCTCGAAAGCAACGTTTATAACAACGAGACGAAAGCCCCATCCGACAAAATGTCTCACGCTATTTTCAAGTGCAGTTGAAAGAGTTGTGGAGGAATTTGAAAACAGCACCACGAGGAAAAGTGCTCCTGACTACATGGGATACGTAGAAGAACTGAAGCTAATCATCCAGCATCATTCCACGAAGGCCCGAAATGGGCGAAGGCGGAGAAAGCGCTGGTGGGACGCGGAGGTTCAAGCGGCCATCCGAGTACGGAAAGAACTGAACAGAGAACACCGCATGGCCCTTCACATGGGGACCAGAGACGAAGTCGAAGTAAAATGGCAGATGTACCAGGCGCAAAAGCAAGCCGCAAAGCAACTCGTCCAGAAGAAAATGTCTCAGGCTGACTTGCACACAATGAGAGACATTAGCTCAAGCGGGAGAGATGCGCCTAGAAAGTTCTGGAGATACCTTGGAACCCTGGATGGGAGAGATCAGAGGCCGGCTATATTTGACGAGAACACAAGGCTGAACGCAGATAAACTTGGGCATAGCCTTACAGAACACCTGGTGAAGGTATTCTCGCCCCCGGGAGCAGCACCACCTCAGGACATCTTTCCAAATCAAAATCTGGATGGTACTCCGGTTGATGTCAACGGTGGAGAAATCGGCAGGGTGTCAATTATACGCGCTTTGACTCACCTAAAAAGTAACACCGCCCAAGGATTGGACGAGATTCCGGCAAGCGTCCTCAAGGCACTAGGGAAATGTTCAAGGGATCAGCTGGCAGGAATTTTTTACAACATTGCCTCTGGAATAGAAGAAGTTCCTGGAGACTGGAGGAGAGGCAAAGTCGTTCTCGTTCCAAAAAAAGGTTGTGACCAGCGTTACCTCTGCAACTACAGACCACTGACTGTGACCAGTACGATATATAGAACTTTTGTACATATTCTGAAGGAGCACATGACTGCATGGGCAGAGGAAGAAGGCTTGCTTACGGAACTTCAAGGAGGTTTCCGACGAGGTCGCCGGTTGGAAGATCATCTGTTCACTCTAACACAATGTATTGAGGTGGCCCGCAAGGAGCAGAGGACCCTAATATGTTGTTTTCTCGACGTCGCCAAGGCCTATGATAGTGTGCCACATGCCCAGTTGATATGTCGACTACAACATCTTGGCATGCGACCTGAGTGGGTCACCCTCATCCACCGCCTATACAGTGGAAACACGGTTAGGACAAAGTTAGGTGAAGCTAACTCTGAGGAAGTGCTGGTGACAAGGGGCTTACGCCAGGGGTGCCCGCTCTCTCCACTATTGTACATGCTTTACGTAACCGGACTCGAAACGCAACTGATCCGATCTGGACTGGGCTTCTCGTTGGCTCACTTAGAAGATGGACTGACCGTCGAATGGATTCTACCCGGACTTACCTACGCAGACGATGTAGTACTGACCGCGGCATCAGTCTGCGACATGCAGAAACTCCTAGATATCTGTACCGAGGTAGCAACAGGACTTGGATTGAAATGCAACACCAACAAGTCAGCAGCGGTGCTGTTTGCAGGTCCACAAGATCCAACATTTGGCAGTCTTCGACTCGGGGTGGACTGTGTACCTGTAATGAGCTCGTACAGGTACTTGGGCATTGCACTCACAAATACAGAGGACTACTTGCAAGAGCACCACGCCCATCTCCGCCAAGCAGCCATCAGAGGAACCAGCATTCTGCGCAGACGGAATCTCTGGAGTTGCAATAGATTCGTTGTGACCCGGGAGCTGTGGAAGGCGGTTGTGGTACCAGGACTGACTTTTGCTAACGCTGTGGTGTGTGTCCCTGGAGATATCCGAGCTCACATAGAACGTAGGCAGAGGGAGATCGGGCGCCAAGCGCTAGGCTGTCATGGTACAGTAGCAAATGAGGCTGTCCAGGGTGATTTGGGATGGTCCTCTTTTGAAGCCCGTGAATCTACCAGCAAAATCGCCTACGACGGACGTCTCCGACATATGGACACTTGCCGGTGGGCCAAAAGGCTGTTCAGGTACACTCAACTGACTGGGCTGCAGACCCGCCGGCAGAAACGCCTATACCAGATCCAAAGCAAGTACGGTTTTTTTGCCGACCCTGTCCAAGCGTCGTCGGCCAGAGAATGGGAGAGAGAGGTCCGGAAAAAGGTTCGCGACCAGGAAACACAGCAGTGGCTCAAAGATGCCCAATTGAAGACTACGCTCGAGGTGTATGTTGCAAACAAGAGGACCATCGGCTCGGAGGCTAGGCAATACGATAATAGCTTGGGTAGTCGTTTGCTATTTGAGGCACGAGCTGGGGCACTAAGGACTCTGTCTTACAGACGACACTTCGATTCTACCGTGACCACGAGCGTGTGCCGGGTGTGCGGGGCCCACGACGAAACAGTAGCACACATTGTACTGGAATGTGCAGGACTCCGGCCCTCCCGGTCACTAGGCAACGACCGAGACCTTCAAAACCCTCTGGAGCTTGCCGAAGTATTGGGCTTCACTGTTACTAGAGATGGACACCAAATCATTGAGGTTAGGCCAGCCGCACCAGCGGACAGGCCTGCCTCGAGCGAGACTACAGCCTCCAGCGGCCCGCATAGGCCGTCTGTCGAGGCAACAAAGAGACGATTAGAGGACTGGTATAAAAAGATCTACCTTAGGGGGCAATAGCACGCAAGTGCCCCCAGGCTTGGGCATGAATATTGTTCGAGCCCGCCCGATCTAAAGGGAACAGCCGCATCATCATCATCATCAACATACATACATACATATCAAATTTGGCGATTTTCGTCACATCTTTAATTATGCTACAAAATGTGGATCTGAATATTATTTAACAAAACTTTTAGGAAACACTCGCCTGCTATCTATTGTTTACGATCGCGTTGCTGGTGTGGTAGGCTCTTACCCAACAGGCGACGTGGATTCGGCTGACGTGCTGCGTTTCCGCGGATGCATCGCAATGAAAAGGCAGAGAGCTTTCGAAGGAAAGAAGGCGCAAAAGAGTCCAGTTTTCTTTTAAATGTTCTATAGCGAAGAATTTTTTTTTTTGGCTCCCTATTTTTGTGTTTCTTCTCACACCTTTTACGACGATCGGTGGATGAAATTCGATTTCAGAATCGTTTCATGGTCCCTTTAAATTTCCTTTGAATGATCTCCATCTTCGTGCCCTGAGCGTCCCGTACGAGTACAAGTGGGAGCGCATAGAGTAACCTGGATTGTATAAGTCCCCTATACATTTGCAGAGTCATAGATTGCGAGGTTCCCCACTTTTGTCCTCGGATCCTGCGAAGTACGTTGAGGTGCAGGGCGCACCGAGATATTGTTTGCTTCACAGCTGGACGCCAGGAAAGGCAGTCATCAATAACCAGACCTAGGTACATGTGGTTGCGCATCCTTGTTATGGGAGTACCGTTTACAGAGTACGTGAAAGAGCTGGCCTTAAAGCCACGTGGATGGTGAGCAAGTACCGCGGTTTTGGATACCGAGATAGTTAAACGCAGTCGAGTAATTTCCTTCGAAATACCGTCAAGAGTCAGCTGTAAACGACGTTGCATTTTAGCATGCATGGCTGTTGGTGACGTGGCCCAAAGGGCCACATCATCCGCGTATATTTGTATTCTTGGAGATCGGTCATCACGGGCGAGAGTTCGGGGAAGAGCGGCCATTGCAACGTTAAAGAGAAGTGGGCTTAGTACGCTTCCTTGAGGAACTCCTTGAGTGATGTGTCTGATAGTGCTGCGATCGTTTCCGATGCGAACTCTCATAGTCCGGTCAGTGAGGAAGGCCTTGATAAATGCCAAAGTACGTCCCGTGACGCCAAGGACTTGAAACTGGTTGATGACAGTAGCGTGAGGAATCGCATCAAATGCTCCGGTAATCTCAAGGAAAATTACGGCGTAACCGTGATTAGCTTGTTTGGCTTCCTCCAATGCTGAGACTAGATCCCCAATAGCATCTGCCGTACAACGTCGACGGCGGAAACCAGAGAGTTGTTCAGGGATCGCGCCAACTGTTTCTAGTGCCCAGTCTAGTCTTCTAAGTATCATGCGTTCGAGAACTTTTCCAAGGCAGGAGGTGCGTGAAATTGGTCGGTATGATGACAAATCTTCTACCGGTTTGCCTGGTTTGTGGATTGGTATAACTTCGGAGTTGAGCCAAGCATTCGGCAGTGCCGCCGTGCTCCAGACTGAGTTTAGCTCCTCCAATAGTTTAGGCAGCATGATGGGGTCTATGTTGTTTAAAGCCTGATACGTTATCCCATCCGGCCCTGGAGCGCTTCTACGACGGGTGGATCTTCTAAGTGCGTGCTGAAGTTCTTTAAGCGTGAAGTTGGAGTCTATGTTGGGCAGTTGATGAAGGGGGGTCACTGACGAGCTGATTTGAAGGTCTGAAGGGCGAGAGATTGGACGGGAAAACTGATCTGCCAAAAGCTCGGCAGTTCGTGCTAATGTAATATTTTGCGATATAGCGAACGCCGAGATCTGAAGCCGAGGAACTACCCCTGATGCGAGAGCACGTGCCATCCTGCAAGCCTGTCTTGCGCCACCGGGAGCACCAAGAGATTCACATTTTTGACGCCACTGTTTTCGCTGAAGTCGGTTAGTATGGCGGCGGAACGCTGCGTCGATTCTCCTATAGCGCTGAATATCCTTCATTCATCTTGTACGTAGCGAACGATTTTGGGCTTGCCGTCGGTGGGCCCTCAGCTTGAGGTAGAGAAGGTCAGGGTTTGGGCGGGAGACCGGGACCTGGACCAGCCTCGTGGCGCCGTTTAGGGCTTGTGAAATAGCCGTTGTGATATCGACGTTTCCTTCTGAGAGAAGGTCCTGGAGGTGCAAGCGATAATGGTCCCAATTGACGACTCTGCAGGTCCTATGTGTAGCGCTTGTAGAGCTTGGGGAGGAGATAATGATCGGAATATGATCACTACCCCAGCTGTCATGTTGAGGTTGCCATCGTGCGCTGAGTTGTGGTGTAGCGAAGCTGAGGTCCAGGACACTGTTGGAGACCCCCGGTCTGACAAATGTTGCGGTTTCATCATTCAGTGGAACAAGCCCTAGCGTGTCCACTGTGGCCTCAAGAGCAGATCCGCGCGTCGTTGTGTGCTTATCTCCCCAGGTGCGATTATGGGCGTTAAAGTCTCCCAGAAAGAGTATGCTTACTGAGCAGCGCGGCATAATCTTCGTCATAATCGTAGGGTCCCATTTGGTTCCCGGGCGGACGTATGCAGAAACTATAGTGGTGTCGCAGTCCCCTTGTCGTATGGTTACAGCGGTGAACTCAGCAGCATCGTCACAAAAGTCTGTCAAATCTATTTGATGCTGATCCAGTTCTCTTCGGACAAGTATCGTGGCTTTCGGCACTTCGTTCTTTGTGTTTTCAGTAACTGGCAGTAGGCCCTGATAAACGACGTATGAAGAAAGTCTGAATCTGCCGTATTTTATACGAGTTTCTTGAAGGGCTAGGACGTACTTACTATGTGGAGCACGGGGCCTTTGGGTGGCTAAAATTATCTGAATAAGAATAATGCTCAGAAGACCTTGCGGATAACCAGCTTAGAGGAGACATTCTTGTTGTTTTGCAGTGCTTAAGCTTAAAAAGTGAGAACATGATTTTTCGCGAAAAGGTGAAAGGAGACACCGAATGATTCCATGTTTTACTAGTTTAGGATGGGAACTGCAAAATGAAAGAATAGGTTTCCGAGATCGTTGTTGGAAGGCCCAACAAATGCCGGTCTGAAGAAGATGGAGACGAAGATCGAGTTACTGGAGACCATTGCCTGAGCTGTCTTCCCTTGTGAAATTCAGGCCTGAAGATGAAGAAGCAAAGGCTTGAACTACAAATTCAGAAGAAACTGAGATCCGGTGAATGGCTAAATAATTATACACGTAACGAAAAACATGGAAGACGAGAGTCCACTCTTCAAGGCGAGCTTTGATCTCCCGGTCCATATACAGATGAAAGATTTCGCTGAGGACCGCCTATGCAAACACCTTTCTTTAGCCTGAGAATTTATTTTCCATGTTCGACAAGTGTTGATTGTAGATAGTATAGGGCCAAAGGTCTAGGGAACCCCGTTCAGATACCCCAGATGAGTTTTGAAAGTCGCATGGGCCATGTTCGTGGATGGCACTTGATACAAAATCCATTAGAAATGCGGGATCTAATCGGTAATATAATTCCTCAATGTCTAACGAAAACATGGTATAGGCCTCGGTAGTAGAATGAAGGATGCATGAAGACGATATACTAGTTCTGTGGAGTTGGCAACTCAGAAAGGTTGGTTGAGACTGATCGATGGCAGATGCTTTTGCAGAAAAAGAGCAAGAGGCTTTGCCAGCATCCCTTTTCTGAAATGATGCTTTTTAGGGAAACTCCCTCTTTATGGGTTTTTGCCGCGAAAAATACAGTTAGATATTGCTTTGAAGGAGCCCCAATGGCAGCTTTAAGAGCTGGGAGAGTAATAGCATCTTCGATCAACTCGCACCGGAATCGAGCTGAAACCTGGACAGTGCACAGCGCTCCTCGGTCGTGCAGCACGAAGTCGGTGCGACATCGAAGACAAACTGCGCCGCGGCGGTGCACCGCGGCGAGCTCCACCATGCGTCACCTCGCATTTTGTTCATTTTTTCTTGCGTTCGCGGCGCGGTGCTCGTCTGCTGTCAATTTCTCCTGTCTTTTTACTCGCGGATTTGGCGGTCCCACACGAATGAACATCGTGGACGTGATTGTCGACGGGGTCACGAAGCGGGTGACAATTTCACAGGTATATGCTGCCCATCATTGTTGGTTCGAGAAAGAGAACCACCACATAATGGCCGTACCTCGGTGTCATCGAAACATCTCGCAACGCTTTCCACGAAGTTCATACCTTTCGGGTACTCCTGGCCATCGCAGCAATCGCCGGTAACCGCGGCGATGATAAGAAGCTCGTCGTCTCGCTCTCAGAAAACCTGAGGAATTCATCGAGCGCAGATGCGAGGCGTGTTCGTTTTCGCAAGGTCGCCACCTCGACAGACTGCGCGTCTGCTATTCCCGCCATCTCCTCGATTCCCGCTCCTGGCCGCAATGCCTGATGGGACTGCACCCCGGCGCACCGTCGATTTTCTCGGTGCGTGTTGGGGCAACGAAAAGCTGCACCGGGAGGGTGCGCTCCGTTGATCGAGGACGTCCGGTGCGCACCGGTGCACTTGATCGAAGACGACGGGGCGCACCTCCGTGCACCAGTGCGCACCGGTGCGGATGATCGAGGATGCTATAAGAAAGCAACAAAGTGCTTTGCCTTTGAGCGGAGAGAGCCTGAAAGTCAAGTCTTAAGAGTATCAAAATTATTTTTTAATGCCTGGCTCACGTTCTGTCCACAGGAACCTTCATCTAAGATGACAACATCACCGGATTTATCTGATTCCAGTGGTTTCAGGTGACATGTTTGCAATTCTTCGACTGTATCCCGGATTGGAACTTTGCCTGTATGTGGAGGAGGATGGGCGCAGGCGGATCAGACTCCAGCATCAAGAACTGCTCGCCGGTCTTGTTCTGGAATGTGAGTCGCAACAGAATGGACTGAAGTTAGTTGGTCGACCCTTGTAGTTGGAATGTTCGGAGAAAACTTGGGACCCTTAGAAAGGAGATCCAAGGTGCCAGGGCTGAGTTGATGGTCACATAGAACAACCGGAGGCTCAAATTTCGTTTGGATGGTCTTATGGTGAGAACTGGTCACACCGGTGACAACTTTCTTCCATGAAGACTGGAGAAGATTGGACGCAGCTTTTTGGAGGAACCGTCGAGATGGGTGGGTTCTATAAGCTGGGCCAAAGATGATGTTAATCTGTTGTGGGAGGATCGTCTCCATTAGGCGTAACTGTGGTGACACCTCCTTCCTTGAAATCTGCATGAGTCTGTAGTTGGTAAAATATGGAATCATTCGGTCTCTTCTTTCATCTTCTCGCGCCAAATCATGTTCTCACTTTTTAAGCTTAAGCATTGCAAAAAAAAAACAAGAACGTTTCCTCAAAGCTGGTTATCCGCAAGGTCTTCTGAGCACTATTCTTGTTCAGTTAATTTTAGCCACCCAAAGGCCCCGTGCTTCACGTAGTAAGGCTACAGTGTACTAGAATTCGTAACTTTCACGATCTATAGAGGGCACTGGCGCCTACCAAAATGGCTGTCATCTGGATGATCTTGAAAGTAAACATTTGGCAGAAATCTGCCTGGTTGGGTAAGAACAACAATCTTCGTCGAGTCATGGCACATCCAAACCACACCGCAAAACATCAATCGGTCGCTTGGCGCTTTACCATCCGCCTACGTCAGCGGGCTCAGCCACATTACGATCGCGAAAACATCACGTCCACCGCCGTAAAAGAAGACCACTTGCTCCTCGCGCACACAGTCGCCCCTGAAGAAGAAACCAAGCAGGTTTCGAAACGTTGGGCTCCTTTTTATTTTTGGTTGGCGTTCCTTCCCCTCTTCTAATCTGGACGATCGTCGTAGAACAGCGGTACGAGGCGGGGTCTGCGACGTGTAAGTAATTCTAGTTTTGCTTTCTGCGAGCAGTGTTGGGGCCTTACTTTATTTTTTCCCGCCAGGAAGGAGTAGGCAAGCACCTTTATTGTGAAGCAGATCATCCGGGAGCTAGGGAGCGCGATTCTCACACCGCGAAACCACCATCGCTGAAAGTTTCGAATACTTGGGTAGTGTTGGGACCGGAGCGGCTCGGCAACGGGAGCACGTGATGGCGCTTGTATTGACAGTTTGTGGCGGCGCTGTAGTCGAGTTACCCGGAAAAAATCGCGCAGCCCGCCACGTTTGGCGGAAAATGCGTTTGGAGTCGACGACGTTATTGCTTTTTTTTTTTTCAGTTTGAGCGGTGCGCGCGTCGGTAAGCCGACCACGATTTTATAGTTCCGTGTGTTCGATCGAACTATGTTTTGAATCTTGTGTGTTTTGATTTTCCGGATGGTGAACGCGTAAGTGTAGCGCCAAAATGCCGTAGTCAAAACGGCGACAGAACTTCTGCTGCGCACCTGGCTGCCAAACGGGCGACATCCGAGTGAAAGACGTGAAAACGGCGTCTCTTTTCGGCGTTCCACAGGGAAAATGACCCACAAAAGATCTCCGGGAAAAGAATCTGCAACGATCGGACAAGCGCCTTGAAGAAACAAACGCTGTCTGCAAGCTGCACTTCGAGCCCCGCTTCATCCTTCGAGACTACGTCCACATAATCGGAGGAAAGGAAGTAAGGATTCCTTGTGGACACCCCGCGCTTATACCAGACGCGCTGCCGACTTTGCTGCCAAGTGTACCCCAAAACCTGAATGGTGACCCTCCCGCAATACGGAAGGAAAAAAAGCGGAAGGCAAATTCACCAGAGCTCATCGTTGCAAAGCGTTCGGGGCTCGCTTGGAAAACTGACCCGTTGTCACCAGCGGTGAACAGCGAAGCTCCTGCCGCGTCCCGCAAGGCATCGATCGCAACGCACTAGGCTCCCTGAATGTGCTATCTCCCTACCGGGCTGTTCACAAGTTCAGCAACTTCGACGGTGTTGCTTATTTGGAGACTGCCCTTGAGCCGAAGTCTAACAAGATCAGCATCGAAAGGGAGGCGCTCTTTTATTTTGATAACTTACCTGATGTGGTACGCCAAGTATACCTCAAAACGACGGCAGTTTGATACTTTAGACCCATGTTACGGATAAAAACAACAGGACGCGGGATGGCCAAAAAAACATGCTTTTCGTGCAAGGCTCGTCAAATTATGAGGCGCTGGTGAAATGCAGCCTTCTGCGTTAAGTCCTTATTTCGAACTCTTTTTGTTCGCCTTCCGCCCATTGAAAAGCATGCGGGAAGGGCCTTAGAACGCACCTGGTATCGCTGCGCCCCAGCGTTCTTCCGCAACAAGAAGTTCGTCTGCTTTCCTCGCCGTCACCATGGCAACGAACGCCGAATGAATAGAAGCACGCACGGTACCGCCGCGTGAAGCCAGCAACAGCTAACGCCATTTTACGAACGCCGTCTGCTAGCCAAAGACGAACGCGGTTTGTCAGATCAACCGCCTCCGCCGGTGCGCCGCTAGCGAAGACGACGAAGCTGAGACACGCCGAAGGCGATCGAGCAAGCAACAACACCGCGGGACGACTGCAACGGCGGCATTTATTCGGATCAAAGGCCGCCTTCGCCGGTGCGCCGCTAGCAAAGACGACGAAGCTGAGGCACGCCGACGGCGAATGGGCGAGCAACAGCACCGCGGGACGACTGCAACGGCGGCATTTATTGGAATCAAAGGCGCGAAATAATTAAGAACAATTTTTATTTGAATCATAACACGCGATATCCAAGTTGGGGACCACATACCTTTGCTGGGTCTTTCCTGTGAACGTTTTACAGAGACACGGGGTGCCGCATTCAAAACACAGCTCCGTTTGCAAAATATGGGGGCCCTGAAAAGGGCCGTTTAGACCGCTACCAGAATCTATAACTGACGTGACGAGCACTTGACGAGCGGTTGGCGCATAAGTTGTCTTTATGCACGCAGGCGGGCGACGGGCTTAGCGCAGCGGATCACTCGAAGTTACCGGGGCCGTCAGAATCCTCGTCCTCCGCACTATAGGGAAGGTCCCTGGCTGCGTCGGGGCTGTAGATTTTGGCGGCCGCGGCGACGAACGGCTGGAATCTATCAGTGTTTCCGCGCGCCTTTTCTCTCCTCCAAAACATGAACTTTGCAAGGTGACCAGTGAAATGGTGGCTCTCGCGCCGTCCAGATGGAAGAGAGTTTCTGACGTGGGCCCAGGTGCCCTCCACCGTATTGGTGTGCGCACCAGTGTTCGGGTCGACAAAGTGCAGCTTGTGGTTAACGGTGAGGTGCGTGAAGCGAGCGTCATCTGCAAGCTTGCGATAGCCAGCCCAACAATCAGTGATTATTCTTGTTCCAGGGCGGACCCACTTGGCTATTAGCCCTAGCAGGGTTTTAGCGTCACGGGTCTCCACGGGAACAAGAAAGCAGCACCCGCTGCCACGCTCCACACCGCCGAAAACCCACTGGCCAGGCCTTAAATACCCGCGATGGTACTTTCGCCGCCCGAACATACTCTCGTCTAGTTCTACAATCACGCCTTCGCCGCCAATCATCTCTGAATGCGTAAAGACGGCATTTACCACAACCTCCCGACAAAGGCTCGTTCAATCAGTTATTGTCTTACTTGCGACATCAGTCTCCCGCTGAATGACGGCGCACGGTAGGTTCTGGCACCAGAGGTAGATGATCTTCATGAGTTGGGGAAGCGTCAGGTGCGATCCCTCGAAAAAGGAACCGCTCCGTACCGAGACCTCGCCCCGGCACTGAACCTTGACCGGCTTCCTCTTGGGCACCTCACGAGTCATCCATACACCGCATCTCCAAGAAGAGTAAAGCTATACGCACTCCGGAGTGAACTTAGGTCGGAAATGGCTATACGCACACCGCGGAGAACTCATGCCATTTGGGTCACCCTTTTCGAACGGCGCGTGTATCACTGGGGAGCTCGTTAACACAGCCCCCCGCCTGCGTTCACGCCGCTTCGCGGCGACAGTATCGGCTGCTAATTACAAAATTTAACCAGTACACGCCGCTTCGCGGCGTCCAGCCGGCAACACAAGCCCCGCTGTCCCCGATCGCAACTCCGGAAAGGGAGTCCCATACCATTTAGTTCTGCGAAGTTTCGGCGACAACATTCGGTTTTCTTAGTGTTCATCGCAAAAAGAAATGTCGTAAATATCGCCAAATGCCTCGACAAAACAAAATGTTCCAGAAAAAAAAAAGAAAAAAAAAAGTAGGCTCACCGCGGATCGAACCCGCGTCCACTTTCGTACAAAGCGGACGGCTTAACCCCGACGCTATGCCACCGCTTCGAAAAGTCGCTGTGACCATTCGTTTTATACGAGTTTAGCGGAGTGCGTATAGCCATTTCCGTTCGAAGTGTACTCCGGAGTGCGTATAGTTTTACTCCTCCGGAGTATAGCCATCCGCAGATCTAGCGCGGACTTGCAGCGTCATTGCAGCTTCGCACTCTGGGCACGCACGAGAACCCAGGAGCAGGCCCATGCCCTGAAGCAAATTAATTGCTTCAAGAGGATCTTTCATGGCGTCATGAAGACGGCACAAGTTAAACGCCATGGCACTGCGACGCTCGCCTCTGGAAGAATAAAGCGCCGAGGGGGCTAAACAAGCAGAACTGTGCGCTTCTTTGCATTTATTATTTTTATTTGATCCGGCATTTTATACCTCGTGACACAATTCTAACAAACTCATTGGTTGATCGGTCGGACCACACCATCGCGTGACAAAACAAACGCCAAACGTATGTCCAGAGACGGCATGAGAAGGGAGCTGTCGAACCCAACAACAAAATGAAGTAACAATGTGAATAAAAAGAAAAAAATAAGAAGGGAGCCGTTGGGTTTTCGGACGGCGTCTTCTTTGATGAGAGTAAGAGCGGCCGTGCTGCTCTGCCTGCTCAAAATGTTCCTTGCTGCTTCTTTTTTTTTTTTTTTTTTTTTACTTTAGAGGGTGTTACGACCCTTATTTGAAGCTGATTTGTTAATTTAATAACAAACAACGCGCTGGAACGAAGGTGGTAGAGAGTCTTGGCGTCAGAATTTACCTTCGTAGAAAAGAATGAAAAAAAAAAACAACGAATGCACAATACATACCGTATTGCAAGACCGTAAAGCCCGGTTCACACAGTTGCGTTTGACTGCGTTTGACTGCGTTGCGGCAGCGAGACACCAGGACATCCCTGCTGCTTATATCGCGTGCCAAGAAGATTCATTGAATTGGATTCGACGCTTCATACGAAGCACAGATGTGCCGGTGACTCGCTTTCGGTTCTCGCCGCAACGCAGTCAAACGCACTCAAACGCAAGTGTTTGGCTCGGGCAGGCCTCATGGTGCCGCGGACGACCGTTAGGCTATTTATTTTGTTTCTTTAGCCTGAGTAATGCAGAGTTGTTACTGAGGCCCTAGTCAGTGTGGATTTTTCGCGCGTATAATCTAAACAGAAAGAATATTTTTATGGCGTCAGGAACGAAGCAGCATGGTAAGGGTACCCTTCAAACGAAAATAATAATAATTATTAAAAACTGCCCGATCTCCGCTGGAGACTCAAAGGAACGGTGGAGTAGTCGTCACGATAAAAAAATCTAAAGGAGCAAAATAAATAGCCTAACAGTCGTTGGCCGCACCATGAGTCCTGCCCGAGCGCGGAGTATAACGGTCTTGCAATACGGTATGTATTGTGCATTCGTTTTTTTTTTTTTTCGTTCTTTTCTACGAAGTCGAATTCTGACGCCAAAATTCCTTCGTTC